>JAHZNC010001251.1:0-13493 GCA_027744095.1 Zhuqinia jingwanae
CAACGTTAAAAAATGATGAAATTAGACATGTTTGATGAATAAAAGACTAGGCAAGTTGTGTGTCTTTTTTTGATGCTTTACATGTTACTCAGCAAAATTCTCGCTGGTATTAAAGGAGTTGAGGTTTGTTATATTTATCAGGTTTACTAAATGAAGTTAAGTGTAAACCAAATGAAAATGAATGCAATAATATAATTTCAATTTTAATTAAATTAATATTTTATTTCAGGTTTTGGTTCATGCAAGATATATCTAGACAAGATCAAAATCAGCTTCGACACAAGTTTCAACTACAGAATCAACTACTCTGGATAAAATGATTTTAGCGTAAAGCTTACTCCCTTTGAATTCTTCAGGAATATAGCCAAAGATGGAAACCGTTTGCTCAATGCCACTCTGGACCGTACTATCTTCCAATGTATCTTCATCCGTCTGCGGCTCACTTCCATTGATGGACGTAATGAATTGGAGTGCTAACTGCTCCACATTTTGACTTGGGATGAATGTTACTTCCACACTGCGTACTTTTCCGTCAGCAGGATATTGACAGACGGAGTCAGTCGTGTTGCAGACATCAATACGGCTTTGGATGTATTTACCTTCCCCTCCTAACTTAAAAAAAATGTAAAATATTTCTTACTGAAATTTTTAAAAAATCAGTGAAATATTTTTTTGTCTTACCGCAAGATCGAGCACCAAAAACTAGCCCAGTTGCATCCTTGTTGGTAGAGCCACCCCGAACAACTTGGGGTCCTTTTTCCAAAACAAAAACTTTGCCTTGCACCAATGTCAGTGCAATGGATAGGGTTACCAGAGCCGATAAGCAGGAATACATTTTGAAAGGATTTTATTATTATTTGCTTGATTGTGGAAATAACTTCAGTGGCTTGGCTTTAAAGAGAAAATGTAACTCAAGCAAGTCATTTTGTGCGGTTTTATAACAATTTCTCTTGTGCAATCCATTAAATGATAAATGTCATGTTATATATCACAGCATACCAATTATAAGGTTGATTAATTTTGAATACTAAATAGAAAATATTCTCGGAAATACTTTTCTTTATTACCTATGGCTGACAGATCTGTCGAGTGGACAACTATTAACTTATTATTATTCTGCACGGTAGATAATAATGCATTTATGTTCACCAAACAATAAGGGATTGTTATTACAGCAGTTTTGGTACTGATTAATTATTGTAATAAATATCTGGAAACTATAACCATCATTAGTACATGTGCGTCTAGTTCAATAATACCATTAACCGTATCTGGTGGACTCTGTCAAGATATTTTTCATGATTATTATGTGTAGAGATGTACAGATGACATATATGTATGTCATAGACATTTGTCACTTTTGTCTGACATTGAAATTAGGGGTCCAATTTTGACATATGTCGTTTTTAAATGTATAAATGTCACTTTTACATTTGTTCAGTAAAACTCGAAGTGACATTTAGACATTTTTGACACAGTATTACAGTTAGTATTACATTAAATTTCCGACTACTGTGAGGATAGCAGTTGTGCAAATATGAGCGCTTATCATAATCTTTGATTGTTTTCAATATTTTCTTGTGATCATAGCAGTTCATGCTGACATTGTAATGATTTAGCATGTCCAACGTCATGTCATATGTCAATATTATGTCAGTTTGTCATAAAAAAATTTGGAATGACACCAAATTTACATATGTCAATTTAAAAAGTGACAAGTTGACAAATGGACATGTCAATGACACAAAAATTTGAAAATGACTTGTGTACAACTCTAGTTAGGTATGTGAATTGAATATTTAATAAAAAAAATTCAATCTACAGTATAAGTTCAGAACAAGAAAAAGCCAATTTTTTTATTTCATATAATAAATAATTACCTTAATACAAGAAATTTTTCATTGCATAATATATTTGCTTTCCTAATCGACCAAATTGTAATATTGTAATAGTAATGACCGAATTGTAAAGTTGTTTGCCGTACATTCTCTGATGACATGTTAATAGCAACGTACCAACTTAAACTCAGCTTCAACACATGCTTCAATGACACCATCACACATTCGGTATAAAATATCCCGCCCAATGTACTTAGTTCCTACAAGGTCTGAAGGAGCGCTGCATGGAAGAGTAACTGTTTGCCTAACATATCCTTTAACCGCACTGTATGGCAGGGGCATGTCCACATCTACCTTGAACGCGCTCCCATTAACGGACGACAATAACCGAAATCCTAGCTGGTGTGTGTCTTTACTTGGATAGAAGGTTATGGTCTCATCTCGCAATTTCCCGTCCGCGGGATAATGGCAGGGAGAATAAGTTGTGTTGCAGATATTAGGTATGTTGTATTGAACGAATTTACCTTCGCCTCTAAAATCATTTTATTTAAAATAAATATTACCGCAAGATTTAGCTCCGAAAACGATTCCATGATGAGTAGAACTGAAAGTGGGTACCATTTTTTCTTCAACGGGTTCAAGTTCAATGCTCCCGGTGACAAATGCAATCGTCAAGGCGACCGCCAGGACAAAAATTGGATTTGAAATGACGTACATGTTGAAAAAATTTCAATTTGTGTGTGTTTGCAACTGGGTTTTGGAAATGTTTTCTTGTGGGTTACAAGGGAAGGTATGATGCCAAGACATGAGGAATGATATGCTTTTATACTAAATGTATGACGCGAGAGGAAGGAAAAAGTGCAAAAGTTTTACGACAAAGGACAAAGTAAAAAATGCATCGGATATGTGGAATGTGGGCATTTAAAAATAATAATTTGGGTCGTGTCTGCTCAGCAATACTGCGCATGAAAATTGCTGAATCTTAAATGCTTTTAATGCAAACAAATCAAAGCATTTCGCATCCATCATAATGCATAACTGCACATAACTCAAAATATTTGGGCCAAGACTTAGTTGCATAAAATAAATTGTGACGGTTTTGCAGTAAAATGTGCTCTTAAGCTGACTTTGTAAGTTTATATTTTAGGATTAAAGCTTCCACCAAAAACAAGAGTACTGAAGTAGCGTTAGCTACGGCACATGAATAACTCATCCAATACACGTGATATCCCATTTAAATTACAGTATTATTGGTGAAATTATTTTAAGACGTCAGTTTATGTGTCAATCCCAACGGAAATTTATACATGTTGGTAAAGAACAGGAATCGAAAAATTAAGTGGAGTTCTTTTTGGAATGCGGACAGTTTTAAAACTGTCAAAGGGTACGACAGATTTGATAAAGTCATGATATTATCTTACAATATTTTTTAAAACATCTGGGTTAAAAATGTGCGTGTATGCAAATCAACACATTCTGATAGTATTATTATGCATTGGCATCAGGAAAAATTTGTGCATTTATGATTTTTTTTTTGCATTATCGATTATATGTATTTATGTTAATACAATTCAATTACAAAGATTGGTATGTGAGTCGCTCTAGAAAAAAATTTTTTGTTCTTTTTGTGTTTGTAAAGGAAGTAAGTTTTTGCATATTATTCAGCAAATTTATTGACCCTATCAAACATGTGGGTGAATTTTTCAATATTTCAAACTATGCAACATCTTAAATATATGCGGATATCCGTGCAACCAATATTCTTTCCTGGTATCAAATTGATTTCTTACCTGTTAAAAGATGTGTAGCGTAGCATAAGTAACCCAATTACCTATTAGTCTTTCTGTACTCGATACGGAACAACCACATAGATTCTGCTAAGATTGCTTGGAAACCATTCTCGAACTTTTTAATATTCTTGAACGAATTTGCAATGTGTTGCCAGGTTTTTTCGTTCGGTATCTTGTCGATATAACGAAGAGAGAGAAATAAAAATGCTGTAGTACGCATGTGGGCACAAATGGGTTTATTGAATAATATATCAATATCTAACTTCAGTTTGTTTTCCTAAAAAAATTAACTATGATCGTAACTTGGGCTTATTGTATATATGATATAAAATTTGACTTATTATGGTACTGACACTATTAATATAATTCTGGTGTCGACCACGGGACAATAGGTGGGTATACCAGGTAAATGAGCTAACCATACCCGAGTACCCTAAATACATTTCCTTTATTGATAGAAGCGTATGATTATTAAAAACCATGCCACATTGCTAAATATTGATGATTGATTATTAATTTAGTTCCATTTTGGCTTATAACGTTTTCTTTAAAAAAAAATGTTGTCGTACCAAATTGGTTCATGTATAGATGTATACAGAATGGGTTTATTCATGGCAAACTTTACGATCTGGCTCTATTGATTATATTTTATGTAGATGCTGTGCATCGTTTACTACACGTGGTTTCGGGATTATTCTTTAACGACAGAAAAGATTCTTCTCCTATTAATGCGGATAGTACGTCCATTACCTAACTTTCCTCCTTTTAAAGCAGGAAATTTAAAAATTCAAGCATTAACTCAACGACTGATTTGAGAAAAGTTCCACTGATTATCTTGAATATTGACGTAGGAATAAGTTTATGAAATGGTAAAACATATTTTTCGTAATCCACAAACTACATGGGTATACAAATTATGTTGTATAGAAACACTTAATATATTGGGAGCAGCCATGAATATTTTAGTGTTGGCAAAATAAAATTTTCTTACACGAGTCTTGCTTCTTACAAGTTTTGTTTATCAAAGCTGGTTTTGGTACCTTTATAGAACACATTTAACTAATTACGAGTATGTCATAATATGGTTTTTTGTTTGAGCTACTCATTTGTTTCCTAATATTTATATCTTCCGTGTTATACGAACTAACTTAAGACAATGTATTTTTCTATAAAAAGACAAAAGTGTGCTAATACATACATTTGTGATACGGCGACACACACTTGTACTATTATTGATAACAACAGCGTATGAGTGGGCGGTTCAAATTTTCAAAAAAAAATTGTGACATGAAAAACAACTCAACACTGAGATATGTATGCATGTAAAATTTACATGCTAAAATTGTACATATTTTACAGGTACCTCTCACAGAAAACATTACCAATAAAACTTTATAGTCTAACTGGAGAAAAGTTTATGGGGATTGCTTCGTTACATTGCTTAGTCTCATCTCATACGTTTGAGGTAAGCAGCAATATAATACAAGAGAATAATATTTGCCAGCATCGCAAATTCAAAAACGAAATTAGAAAGAAAAGCACCTCCACAAAAATAAATTATTTAAAAAAAAACTTACATGATCAAAAGTAAATTTGTTTATGAAGAAAAATGTTTCCCCGCAAGACACCGCAAATCATTTTAGCATAGCTGGAGTTAGCATAAATTTTTTAATTGTAATTATTGTTTGTAAAATAAATGTGTTTAAAACTTCAATACATTTACATTCTTTCCAAACAAGTTTAGGTAATTTTCCGACAATTGAGATTCAATATACCAATTTACATTGGATTTATAAGATTTATTCATAAATAACGCGTTACTCAATATTATGTCACCATAAATTTAATATTGCTTTGAATAGCACTTGTCAGTATCAACATCCAGGATTTGACCCAAATGAACTGGCATGTATGTCACGATCAATGGCATGTGACCCTAATGCTTTACACCCAAGGTTAGAAGGGCCCTAAATATGCTCGTTACAATACCTTGTATAAACCTCAACACAGTTATTCTTGTGACAACAAAAGTTTTTCCGTAAGACACGCACAATGGGCGACATGACACTCGGAATTTGTGCATTATTTTTCTATCCAATTTTGATATCCCCTCCCACTCATGACGCTTCCATGAGATCAATATTTTTCTCCCGTACAAATGAATATAACCGGACACCAACAAAATCAGACTCCATGCAATGCCACCAACAGTTGCCCAAGCAGGCCATATAATTTTTCTCGCTAGTGTCAACTCATCAAAATGCCTCAAAATCATATACAATACCTTGTATAAACCTCAACACAGTTATTCTTGTGACAACAAAAGTTTTTCCGTAAGACACGCACAATGGGCGACATGACACTCGAAATTTGTGCATTATTTTTCTATCTAATTTTGATATCCCCTCCCACTCATGACGCTTCCATGAGATTAATATTTTCCTGCCATATAAATGAATGTATCCAGACACCAACAAAATCAGACTCCATGCAATGCCACCAACAGTTGCCCAAGCAGGCCATATAATTTTTCTCGCTAGTGTCAACTCATCAAAATGCCTCAAAATCATGTACACGCAGAGCACTACCAATTTACCGAATATTGATTGCGTTGGCACAAGAAATGGGCCAAGTAAAGTGTTGGTTTTCAGCTGGATAATCTGCACAGTTCTCCACGCATTCCAAAGGGTTGGAGGTTTCCGCAGCTGATCACAAGCAAAGTACCTTTCAGGTTTCCGGTCAACTCGAAATTCCAAAAGAACAAAAGGAATGAATACAAATCCGTACATGAACAGAATTGTAGAGTAAGTGAGGAGATTCAAATACATGACAAACATCATGTAAAATGGATACACATAGCTTAATAGAAGGGTTATGACAAATGGGCAATCTTGTGGAAGGATACTACCAATAAATGAGGGTGACCTCGGAAATATTACACAAATTACACAGTTGATCAAAATTAAAAGGACAAATGCTCCGCCGATGATAATTACTAAACAGAATTCAAGGAGATATGACAGTTTACTATTGTTTGGATCAAATCTCGGTAGGTACACTTCTGAAAAGTAAGAAAAAAACTAATCAAGATTCACACATATTTTATACTTAATTAGCTAAATAACATATATTACCATTCATGTGCTTGAGGTAGAAAATCAAGCTGTTGAAAAGATCCAAAGCATCTTGTTCTCTGAAGACAACCAAAGAAAATGTCTCCACACACAAATATATTCCTGAGCAGAAAATAAGGACTGCATTAACATTGATATAGTCCTTTGCAATGTGATATCGGACAAGTTGACATGTGTTGAAGATTGCCCAAACAAACACAAAAAATATATTCCATCTTGCTCTTTTCCGGGCGTTTGGGCATGCAATTGCAATTCTAGTCTTGGAGCACCAAGCTGCAGGAAATATGCCAAAGAAAGATACAAAACTGGCGTACACTGCAATCAGTTTGTAGAATCTGTCGCTGAACATGGTTTATTTAGTCTTAAGTCAATCGGGAATCATATTGTGGAGCTAGTGCAATACAACCTTTCGATTGTGAAATCAAAAGACAAAGGAATGGCTGCAGCAGACGAGATGCAGGCAATAACGATTTAACTGTAATTTAACTGTCCACAAATATTCAAACGGGGAATTTATTAAAACATGTTACATTTTTAAATAACATTTGATTACGGAAAAAGGAATAAAATTGTGGCGAATTATTTTAATCTTTCAAAATTTAACTGTCCACAAATATTCAAACGGGGAATTTATTAAAACATGTTACATTTTTAAATAACATTTGATTACGGAAAAAGGAATAAAATTGTGGCGAATTATTTTAATCTTTAAAAATTATGGGTAAAAGCAGGGTTTTAAAAGTGGAAAATTTAATCTTTTTTTGATGGGTAAAATAAATAGCCTGTAATTTACAAAATAAAGTGTAGGTTCCAAAAACAACACTGAACTGTTTCTCATCCAAAATTACACCTACCGTTATTTTTAATGGACCAAGAATTTAACTTCAACCCTTACCTTATCCATCCAAAAAAATTACCAAATTGTATCCTCAATTTAAATGCAAGTAGTATTGTCATGTTTATTCCCGATACTATTTGTGGTACATAAACAATCATTTCTCAATTCAAGCCAAACTATTTCGAATTTCAATCCCGCAGGTAATTCGTATCACAATTAATTTAATAACACAATGTAATATTATTACTTACATTGATATCGTAATTACTTATAAATATCATAACTATTCAAATTTTAGGCCTTCATTCTATCTTTTATATGCTTTTTAAAGAAAATAATAAAGGTATAATAAAGGTAAATGTTTCAGCTTCAAATTTCAATAAAAATAAATAAGCGAGGAATGGAGTGCCTTTTGCCTTAAACGTAAATATGTATGTGTATATTTTAATATTTTGATAATAAACACAAAGGTGCTCAGTCATTATTTGCAAATAACAGTAATAATTTGTAATATTAAAATCGTAAAACATGCTTTCTTCAGATTGTCACACTGTTTAAAAAAAATGACATGTATGAGTCGTGTTGTAATCCCAATAGTGGTTATGGAATGATTTAGCTATTATGCAAACTATAAGTTCCAATCATTAAATTTGCGCATTTTCCTTGGCATAAACGATTAAATGAAAAATTAACCGTACATCTTTACTCATGATGTTGAGTGTTTTGTTGAAGTTTGTCGCTATTCAATGCAATCTGCAACCTGATCCAATTTATGTGAGTCGTGGACTTTTTGACACCAATTCATTTGCCACTGTAGTCATTTAACATGGTTACTGCTGGAATGACAAACAAATAAGGAGGTCGACCAACAAGGAAGACGAAGAAGAAGCGGACAATAAAGTTAAAGAAGAATTGGAGAGTACCCAAAGGAAATCGATGTTTGTGGAGAGGATACGCAAGGCAAAATGGGCGTTTATGTAACCAATCATCAAAATTGGATAAGATGCGGAGCACACAATCAAATAGGATTTTTAAAATAAAATGTAATGGGAGAATAAAATAAAATACTAACATCTTGTACTTTTACAAGACTTTTACCATTATGCATATGTATAGAAATAGAATAACCGTTATAATATGTCATCTACCGATTATGATTTAGGCACTGTGATGACTTTGATATTGAACAAAATATAATGTAACTTTAATTTTTTTTTTACTACAACTTCTTACATAATAACATGTTCTTATATGCTGGATATTGTAGAGCCAAGTAGACCCAAGGTGAGCAACTGAATAAAGATCAATCCACTGAGTTCACTTTCCAAGTCGTTGTTCACATGTTGCGAATTTTTTGAGAGAGACAAGTAGATCATCTGGTTGAACGTAGCTTAGAGATGGCATCCAACTAAAGTAAAAAGATTGCAAAACACGCATATGCATTTTAACAAGAGGAAAATAATAATAAAAATAGGAAATTAATTTGTAAATTTATTTGAAGAATACAATCTTACTGTAATTCTGTAAGTTTCAGTTGCCATGGAAGAAAATCTAGAGTAGATTTAATCTCTCCAAAGCTCATGAGTAAATCTGGTTCGCTTGCAACATCTTTCTTTATGTAATCCGCTACGTCACTATCTCCCAAGACAAGTTTGCCAGTTGCTGGATCCTTTTTCTGGTTTCCATGGTTGTGTGACTCCACAAAAATATTTTTTAGGGAATTCAGTACTTTTTGTTTCCCATCCTTTCTGCAGTAGATATAAATGTGGTTGCCTTCTTGACAACGTTAATTCACGAGAATTAAAAAAAACCTAACCAATTTGTAGTGTCGTAATAATAATACATAATAATAATACATAATAATAATACATAATAATTAGTAATGTTATTTACCTTTCAAGTTAGCCGTGTCATTTGAATTTTTTTCCATATGAAAAAATATTTGCTGCTGAGTGTCTTCCTTCTCTTTCGATAATCCATTTAAATAGTTTACCTTTGTCATGATAAGCTTCTCCATTTCTAAATGCTTATTTTTCAGGTATCCGTGATAATCGTACAAGCTTATTGTCATCCCGTTATTTTTATTCCCACAAATAATCCAAGCTGTTAGCAATGCAATCTTTTCCAAGTCTAACGGTATTTTCTTGGTGCTGATAAGGGCTCTGTTCAAACCTTGACTCAACTCATCTCGTCCCAGGTTATTCTGAAAGGATAACCCAATGTGTGTCGGAATCTTTGGCAAACTGTGCACCGTATTTCGAAAGTCAGCCAGTCTAATTTTGAATATTTCACATTTTATGATTTTCAACAATAATCGGAGATAAAAAACAATGTTGGAATACATACGAAACGCAAGCAAACTCAAAAACCACACCTGGTATAAAATGGTCATTTGCAGTGTTTTGGAACCACTTTCATCCAAAAATGTACGGCTCATTTTTTTTAAATTAAAAATTACTTTATTAAAAATTAAACAAAAAAACTTTATTAAAAATTATTTTAAAAAATTGCGCAACAATTTTTTGATGTGTGTTTGTAGAGATCCAGGAGCTAAATGGCGAAATGTGTTTGCATTGAAGAAATGTTAATTTGTCCCAACTGAGCAAAATAAACTCAATTTTCTTTACTTTTGGAGCGTAAATGAAGCAAGCAGAGCCATGCACGTTAACAACTGAATGAGAAGAAGAACTATTGAGAAGAATTTCTTGTAAATTCACATAAAAGTTTACGGAAAACTAGTTTTTTTTCACTCGTTAACAAGATCATCAGTTTCCTTGTCCACCGAACGAGACATGGTTATTACAGCTTTTGTAACTTTTTTTGTGAAAGAAATTAAAATGAGATAATTTGTGCTTGTTAGCTCTGTCTGAGTCGAATACACAATAATCAGGTGCACAATGAATGTTTAAATGTGATGTTTAAATATTTAATATTTATGAACCACTTCTCATTAATTTTTTTAATGCTCATAGTAAATATTGCTAAAAAAAGTGCATATCAACTGGTAATATCAAATTTTTATATGGTTTTATTCAAGGGTTAAAAAAAATATGCGACAAAAATTTGACAAAATTATCCGAGCCTTTTTTTTGTATATTCATTTCAAATAGTGATATAACAATCCAACAAGGCATTGGAGTGATATCTTTCTGTGCAAACGCAAAACTGTACTTGTCCTTGTAAAAACAACTTTGCTGCTCTAATATACCTTGGCAACTGCTTATCATCACACTCATTCGACTGTAACAACAGCTCCCCCACCATTTCCAGTTTACCCATTGCTGCGTTGGCGTCCTCCACCAATTTCTCAAATGCATCCCTCTTACTCCATTCATGTATTAGGTGAAGCACCCCTGCCTCGTTATCCATTCCTGCTTGGGGTCCTGCTTCCTCCATCTCCTTTTTTAAAGAAACTATATCATTCACCTTTGCTACGTGGCTGTCAACTTGTTCCCCAAAGAGTTTGAACAGCCAACTCTTCCTAGTTTGCTTCTGCAGGGTGATCCCCTATTGGAGGACCACACACTCGAACCCAGCGAGTCCGGCAGCCGACACCTTGTGAACGTCGGCCAACAAAGACAACGTCTGTCCATAGTCTCTTTCTTGCCATTCTTTGCCATTTTCCAAAGCAATTGCTTCCATCAATTTTGCCAATTCTTCCAACGCTGGTTGGCAATCTCCTCCAGGTGTAGCCTCCGCTTGAACCACCGCCATCTTCCGCACGTTTACGAGGAGCTGCACTGTGGATTGTATGAACGCGTAGTACTCCACAATTTCTGATGTACCAGGGTCGCCTTCCTCCTCCTCCGATTCATCCTCGTCATCCGAAGTTTCCTCCCACACATTCAGTAATTGGGAATTAAAATCTTCCATCTGCTCCTCTCCATTCTCTTCCAAAAGCACTTTTGCACATAGTCTCCCCATAATGGCCATAAGTTTGTAAGATGGATTCTTTGTTCCCTTGTTTTTTGACATCATTGTCTCCACCATGTCGTCAATACAGATAAGTGGGCTTATCGACAGCAGAAAGTTTTGGTTGGAAATTTTCTTCTCGGGCGAGGCATACATGAATAACGCACTTAGCCCATTCTTCCTTACTAGATCCTCTCCATTCTTGTCATTGGATATTATACTCACTTCCCGTGCAAATTCTACTTCTTTTTGAATTGCGACTTCAAGCTTGTCCACATCCGGGATTGGTATGTCCCCCAGGGGTAGAGGCATCCTTAGCTTTCCTACCAGCTCTAATTTTCCACCAGTTTCAAGTGGAAAGCAAAGTCCAACAGCAAATTTTTTACCATTAAAATCTTGCAGAGTGCAACAGTTTTCTACTTTTTCTGAATGCACGATCTGAAATGTATTGTTCACAAAATACACGCCGTCTAATTTACTGAAACCCGTTTCCAGGTTTCCAACAAAGACGTTCCCTTGTTTTGTCATTATCTCTTTTTATAAGATTCCAGGCAAGATTTTTTTTTGGATTCTGACTGTATCTGCCGAGAAGCTTTGGAATGAATGATGATCATAGTTGGAGCTCCAATCATCCCATTAGCTTTTATTTTCGCTCATTACGGCAACTGGTACAATAAGTACAGAATACTACGGGTACATTCATCAAAACCTTGCGTTTTTGTAAAGTAGTAATTTGAAAATGTGGGAAATTATTATGCACCACAGAAGAAGAGACATGTTGCTAAAACAGATAATTTAATTCTTTTTCCTTGTCCATAATTTAATTCTTTTTCCTTGTCCATAATTTAATTCTTGTTCTGACGAACATTTGATTTCTCCTGGCACCATATGTTGCATTTAATGTGATTTTAGGTACCCAAATCCTATAATTTCTGAATTCCATTTCTGGCAGACAAATAAAAAAAGTAATGATATGATGGAAGTTTTATTTCTTTTGATAACTAGCAAACCAAAACCCAAACAATACGTGTTAATTCAACAATCAGCTCCCCATCTTTTTATAGAGCCAATTAGTTGGGAAAATGTTTCTATGTCATTCCATTTCGTCTCCAGAGATATTGAGAATTTGAACTGGAGCAAAACTAATTTAACTTATGTTTATTAACTCCCGAAAGCATTCGTTCTGTCTGGTTGCATTTTCTTTTGCTTGATTCAGATGTTTTCAAAACAAATGCACTACTTTGGACCCAAACACCGTAAAACGATATGCTTATTTTGCGGGCTAATAATCTTTTTAAATGGCGCTAAAACTTTATCGATTCAATCAGGAACATTTAGTAATAGAATTTCTGTCTGAAGTTAAGACTCTGAACAGCCCAAGATACTAATGTTATTACAACAATTTATGTCATCTTTCTCAGTGAGATAAATAAACTAAACTTAATTACAAGTGCACAGAGTTGGACGGGTTACTGAGCCCCAAAGGTTGCCAAGTAATGGGTCGCTTGCTTATTAGCTCTGGGTTCATTATTGTTACGAATCACCACCCATGATGATGATGATAAGGGTGTATAGGTGACTAAAGACTGTGTCATCCAGGTGATCCGCATGCTTTCGGTAGTTACGTGTACCAGGTTTTACTACACAGACTGACACATTGGTATTAGGAATATGCATGCGGGAATGTAGGTAGGAAAAAAGGACATTTGATCATATGTTGGGTACATGATTATAATTTGTGTTCCCTGTTTTGAAGTAAAGCTACTTCATAATGTGCTTGTCGAGAATGGCTCATTATTTTTTATTGTTGCGAATGGTAAACCTTAATTAACAGATTTGAATGTAGATACTATTATCTGCCGGGAATGACAATCTAGGCGGGATATCTGTAGCATAATAATTGGAACTATTCTACACCCCTTACAAACCAAAATTAAATGTAAGCCCAATATAATTTAATCAGACATTTCTTTAATTATTA
>JAHZNC010001252.1:0-42132 GCA_027744095.1 Zhuqinia jingwanae
TCTTCCTTAAAAACTATTATTAGTAAATCCTATGAAAGCACAATACATTGCACATAAGCATAACGCACGAAATATTGACAAAAGTTGTGACAGAACTAATTTTTACGTTTACTTGGTACTATTTTCGATACATTTTTATTAATAATTCTTAGTTTGCACACTTGGGTAACCAAAATGTGGGGATTTAGATATTACATACTTTATTATTCGCTTTGCACCAATAATTCCTGATTTTTTGTTTGGTTTATTCTTATGAAAAGCCTCTTAATTTCAACTATTGATACATAAACTATGTTCGCTGGATATTGCAGCCCAAACTTTTTATCATTTTATTGCCCTTTTGTTTTTTTATATAATATATTTTTTATTTACTTTTTAAATCAAGACACAAAGGATATGGAATTCAATAAACCGGATTTTCACTTCCATAAAGATAATATGGGTAAAATAAAATACGAGTACATGTTAATTATAATATCGTTACTGATTGAGGTTTACAAGCTGAGTTATAAAGGGAGGCGGAGAACTAGATATTCTTGTGGAAGCCATGTTACATTCATTTCCTATAAATATAGAAAAAGAATATAGGTAGGCACATATATTATTTTTATGTCTACATATATGTGTCTTACAAATAATAATAAAATTCTGGAGAATAAAAGAAATAAAAAAAAGTAAGAAGAACTCATTTGGTTGTCTGTTTACGATGAAATTGTCCGAATCTACTATTCATTTTATTTTGCCTTCTTGTTAAGTCTACTGATGATAAAAATGATACAGTTGTTGTAGTAGTGGATCCTTAAACCATCTTGTTTTTTTTCAAATTTCAACTCAATATCCCATCTACATTCTACATAATGTGTGAAGTGGTCGCATACATATATTTTTGTTCACTTCTAAGATGGGAGGTGTTATAAAAGTAGTTACAATCTACAAACTTCTTTTATATCACAAAACTCCTTCAAAAAAATTGAATATCCATGCGCACAGGTATAGAAACCTTACATGGTAAATAAGCTGTTAAATGGATAGAGTCAGCCATCCCACATTAAATATGCATAATTTAAGGAACAGAACAGCGGAGACAGACAAATTTCTTTTATGTCTTTTCAAGATACATGTGTCTACATTTTGTCTGCTGCGTGCTGAAGTTCCTCTTTTATTCATCTTGTTCTTCTTGTTCTTCTTCAGCCTTCCCCATCATCTTACCTCGCGTCTTTGATTGCTGAAAAGCTGTGTTACCTGTCAAATAACCTTGATGGACAGTAGTACAATACAATTCAATAATATGTGTTTCCTATTATTAATAACAGTAAAATGAATTGATTTAATAATGTTTCAATACATCTCGGCCGAGTCAATCTAATATGAAATTATCATGTTCGAGTAGAAGTAAAAGGTATGAATGTATATCGATATTATTGAGGAGGAAGACAATGAAAGAAGGAATCGTATCAGAAATAAATTAGTAAGGCGGGAGGGACAAGGTAAGGAAATGAAATGTGTCTCGTATGAATGTGTTTTTTAAAAGTCATGGTTATTGATTACATCCCCCATGTAAATCATACCACGGCCTATTATATAGTATCAGTGAGGGGAACGGATTTTGTTTGGCTGGTATGGTTGTCAAAGTCATCTCGAGTAAGATAAGAAAAAAACCGGCATTGTTCAAGAAAGGCTGCTGCTTTGTTTGAAGAGAAATAAAAATGTGTAATGACGGGGAAGAGTGTGACTTACTTCATGAACATTTTTTTACATGAGAGTTAGTGCTTATATATACATATGTATACATTTGTCGTGTTTATATCATCAAGATCGTAAAAACTTGAAATCTTCTGTTGGCTTTTTTTTGCTTGAGTAAATTTTTTTCAAATAGTCATTCCCTAAAAGATAAAAAAAAGCTCTAGTCATCATCGGCATCGTCACATCATCATCATACGCATCAATTGCGTAAAAAATTAGTCTTTTGTGTATACTAAAAGGATATGCATGATGATGTCATATTATGGATTAACTTGATAAGATTATTGATAGGTGCAGAGAAGGATAGATTTAATAAATCGTTAATGATCTTGATCATCATGATCCAAAATACAGCACAGGTAACGTGATTTATATTGAACAGGAAATGAGAAAAAGAGCAGATTTGATGCACCCCTTTTTTGTGTAAAAACATATCATCTGAATTTGAGTTTTAAAAAACGTTAAAAGTTGTTGTTCTCAAGCTTTTCCATTACATAATGTTGTTTTGCATCACTGATGAAATGACGACGATGATGACAATGCACTCATAAATACAACAAACACGCCTTATATTACTAACAGCACCCTTTTCTTCCGCTGACTCCGACATTTACAAAATTACAAACGACTTTTCTTGCGTTTTTTGGTTCCCATCGTCGATGTGGCATGCCCCTGAAAATTCCCAAGAGAGAAGAGACTACTGAAAAAAGTTTAAGTGTGAGTCAGTCACATATACCTAATATTTACTCTGCTGCATATTAGCATTATGTAATATTCTTATTATTATGCAATACGTGTTTTTACTTTTTGTGGGTTCCAAGTAGCAGGGTTCATCAGAAAAGTTATTACACATTTGATACTCCTGACTAGAATTATACCGCCAGTGTCACATATAATACATTATACTTGACTATAATATGACGGGAATTTCGAATTAGGAAGCAAATAAGTGTGCATTTGACTCGAATTTTATAAGACGTAAGACGTATCATCGTATTAACTTAATCGTAATGGTATCATCCTGGTTACATCCTCCATCCTGCCTGCCTATGCTCATGATCTCATGAAGGTGACACCAGCAACGAGTGAAGAAAAACGAGGGCCTTTTACAATATCTCTTATCGCATCATCATTATTTCAGCGCACGTAGACCTTGAGCCTTAATGAGAAAGTTTTTTTTTCAGGGAACATCATCGTACACAAAAATAAACTTTTTAAAACGTGGGTACGCAACAACGAGGAAATTGGTTTTTCTTGAACTTCACAATTTTTTCTTAATTTTGCTAACAATGCGCTCCCCCAATGTAATTTCAAAAGCAAACAAAATTGCAAGTGCAAAAACACAATAGGTAGGTACATTACGTATATTATATAGGTATATGGATACCTTCTTATTTTCCTAATATATTAGCCTGGAAATATAATAATTTATAGTTATAGTCTACTATATTTAGGTATTATTTATAGCTTCCTGCGTCCATTTACATCTGTCACAATCGCACTCAGGAGGAGAAGCACGTTTTGCAACTGCATACCATATATCCATATGTCCTACTTCAAGGTTTCATCACACAAGAAAAAAAAGTTGGCAAAAACCTAATCAGTTTAAAAACGAATCCATCATCTCATCTCACTGCTGCTGTGCACACAAAAATGATATGACAAAGCCATAGGCATCATCTCAACAACCTCAGTACTGATTACTTTTCAGACTTAATTTCTTTTGTCAATGCTTTGCAATATGTATGTAAACATCCATTCATTTCAGTTATTCTCCATCGTCCATTCCTAGTTGAAAATTAGTTTCTTTAATGAGAACAAACTACTTCTGCTGCTGGCTCCTTTTGGGTCGGAGTATTCATGTGGGCAGGGTAGAATTTTAGTAATTTTGCAAACCATTAACGATTTTTTCGAAAGAAAAAAATGTTCAAAAGGAGCAACAAAAAAATGAGTAAAAATATTTTCATTTCGCTTTTTGTTCATAAACACGTTACATAACAAGCAATAAAAAAGTAGAAGCCTATAAGCAGAGCATGAGCAAAAATTATTGTTACAAAAAGAAAGAAAAAAAGTCATTACTCTTCTTCTTATTATTATCATCATTCTCCTATTCATCAGATGCATATAAACTTCAATATTTTGATTTTATTAACGAGACCATATACAATGAGGATGGTGTGGTAGTGGTGTATACAATTTCTATAAAATACTTATACGTATCATGCAGCTAGGTATTACGTAGGAAAAGAAATACACAAATGTGGTTTTTACTGATGATGATACTGTACGCTCGGACACGTCCAAAAGGTGGGTTTGATAATCAACTACTTAATTTTCGTTTGTTTCTTATGTAAACATGAGCATAAAAAAAATTGTTCAATTTGAAAAGGAGTGATTGAGACTTGTCAGACAATTGCAAATAATAGGATGTGTCCTACACTACTACGTATTACGAGAAACGAAGAAAGAGAAATGTTCAAAAACGGGACATGGTGGAAAAAATTAAGTAGATAGGGATATACGTTTCCTTTTATCATGGGAGATTGTTTGCACTTTTTCGAGAGTACAACGAACGAAAATCCTCAGCTAAAGTCATATTTAAAAAGTTGTGTGTGGTGCTCATCCTCTCATTGTTCAATTCTCTTGAACTTCAACAAGTAGTACATAAATTGAAAATGTTGTTTGGAAAAAGCGTTAATCCCAAACCTAGCCATTTCCGTTTTGTTTAACTTTTTTCTATTATTATTTCTCACCTCACCCTGTCAGCAAAGAGACGAGAAGAAGATGGTGCAGGCAGTGAACTTCTCAAAACATGCATTATTGTATAAACAAGCAGGTACATCGTATGTACTACATACATACCTGCTATACACGTGCTGATGATGGATAAAATAGTAAAAACGTGAAAGTAAACGTTCACAATGAGAACACCAAAGAGGAAGTTGAAAATGAGAATAAAATTGCTCTGAAAATGACATTTTTTTTTAATAAAAAGAGAATTTGTCTCCCGATCTCATTTTTGTCTTTTGTTTCGTGATTTGTAACTTGTAACATGCATGCAACGCCAAAGTTGCCTAAGCTTCATATTAAAATCAGGTTTAAAGGAGCAAACTGCAAATTCAGGAAAGTTTAGTGCAAACGTACCATGCCTCATATTACCCCAGGAATATATATCTACCCTGTAGCCATACAGCACACACCCGAGTCGGTTTATATACAGGTTTTTTTTACGATGTGTTGACAGTTGTCCATTAAACTTTTAGACATGAGACTGCTTCTTTAAAACTAAGATCATTACAAAATGAATATTGTAACATTTTTGCCCGATCGCATTTTTAAAGCAATTATTATCGTTACAATATTTTTTATATATTAAAAAAACGCAATGTGTTATTATGAGGACATATTATTACCCCTTATTTTACGTTCTTGGGCATGCACACTTGCCGTGCCGTATATCACAGCGGTATTAAACGCAACAACATTTTTTTTTGTAGCAAAGCAAAAACGTATGCATAATTTTAAAACATAATAATTCCACATCATATTCCTACCGGCTGCTACCACTATACTACTACTCCCACTTGCTTTTAAAGGTTACTCATCTCTGGCTACCTGATGCTGCATGTACACTTTGACTTGGTGCTTTGGTGTTGTATGAACTTTGCTAATGCTGGGGCACGTCAGCAATAGCCCTCCAGTATAATTTTGGTATTCAAAAAAAAAGTTCAACCATCATCAACAGTCTCATCCAAAGTCATGATACAATGCACAAGTCATGTTTTATATAGTAAGCTAAAGCTGTGCACTTAGCATCTCGAGGGCATGGAAAAAAAAAGAATCAACAACATCAAAAAACAACGGTGTTACGGTTATGATATGACGGGATGATTATAATAAACGAATTATTTCATTTGTTTCACGTTTTCCCTTAAAATACACACTATACAATCAAAAAAGCTGCTGCAGCAGCAGAAATGTACCCTATTCTTTCAGACTATTTAAGTCCTTCAGGCCATTATGGATGTCTTCCAGAGGAAAAAAATGGGGGAGAAATGTTACAAGAGAAAAAAAATCAAGTTGATTTCTAAATGTATTTCAGCAGCATGTTGTAGTGGTGTGCAGGGCAGCTATAACCCCGCTGATTTGGTTTAAGGGTGTATATCCTTCTTTTCCCTATCTACCTATCTCTACATACCTCCAATAATCATAATCATCATAATTAACCCGTGACTGTAATGCTGTTGACTCATTTATCACTGAATAAAAATCTCTGGTTTCACAAAAAGATTCAAACTTGCTTTCTCTTCAACATTAAATAAGCATCAATTTTTGTTTCATTTTTCTTCAAATATTCGGAAGGAGGAGAGAAGCTGCTGCTGCTGCTCAGATATGATGCTTGCTGCTGGTGAGCATGCTGCATACCTGTTGCTGCTTCAAGTGTACAACTGCTTATTATATATTTTTTCTTTCGACATAATAATATCCACCTTTTTATATTCCGTGAAGTATTCCTAATTCTTATTATGATAATGCTTTGAGTAATCAGTAATGTAACACAATGCATAATATTACTAGAGATAATATTAGGATGCGTCAGGTTGTACGTGAATACATTTCTTTGAAATTACGTGTAGATAACATAACTTCTTCATCACATTACCATCAACAAGAGCAAGAGCACTAGAAAATGCGGAGAAAGAAAGAGATACAAGTTCAGACAGGCCATCATTCTTTCATCATCATCATCATCGCTATATTGCTGTGGACTGTATGCTAGGATCATGTAGGACTTGAACAGAAGCCCTATAATTACCAGAATTATTATTGTTCTTTGTAACACACACATAACAATAATGCAATCACTCACTCTGTTTTATTATGGTGGACAGAAGAGGATCGAAATGCTCTAGCCATGTCATCAAAAGACAATTTGGTGTATACTTAACTACACTGGTTAACCGAATCGAAATGCTGCGAGGTCACATAAGATCTTGGCTGTTAAGAAAATGAACCACATTTAATATTATTATATGGCCTTATGATAGTAAAAAATGTATTCGTATCTTTTGCGATTTCACGTGAAGCTATATACCATGTATTTATATTCAACGTACGTACACTGTACAAAGTTGTCAAAGTTGGCATCTGGTTGGCTATAACTATGATTTCAAAGATTATTTTAGCTCAATCATTTGGCTATTAAGCTTCACCCTACTCCCACATTCCATATTGCCCTTGATTTTTTGTGTGAATGTCGATTTTTAGTTAGTACCTTATACCATGTAATGATGTGCTACAACCATTACAAGAATTTGCCTTAAGACGAATTGGCATCAACTGTAGCCAAAACTTGATGCGAGTGTGAAAAAAATAATTTACACAATAATTACTATAAGGACAGAACATGATGCAGTCATTCTACAGAGTCTGTAGTAGTACAGGCAATACATTGCAGCACAAAATATTGCTGAATTAGTGTGCTGATGATAGTGATGAATAATATGTACTATGGGGTACGTACCCTCAAATTACTCCTGTGAAAAGAATAAGATAAAACATGGTGAAAGTAAACAGGTTGTTATTAATTTTCACGAACAATGGATTGGTTAGCAATTTTATTGGCAATTGATAGTTTTATGGCCATATCCATAATATGAATCACATCACACGTAACAAATGAGCGATGATAGAAAAGTTTTTAAAAAACTTGAGCTAACCACAAAAATTGATTTCATGACATGAAAAACTGGAGCAGAAAATTGTCAGTCATTGTACATACATGAGGGTGGGAATAATACTAATTTTTTTTTTGAAATTATAGGCATTTAAAAACCCACAAAAAGCTTTCAGAAATAAAAAAGATTGCCATATTTGTCGCTTATTATGAGTCAATAAATTAAGAAACAGCCTTTATTGTCGACATAAATTACGGTGCATTGTACTCCACATAGTGTAATAGGCACATGGTATATAGGTATATATGTACATCTCTAAACAGACAATACCTACTACGACCATCAATTTCAAAATGCTATTAAATTTTTGCCATCTTTCCTCCCTCCCTCCCTTCTCAACCTCAGCATCCGTCCATCATTCATAAATATATGCAATCATTCGGTAACAATCATTCAATTGTGGTCTCTGTGTCTCTTTATTACTATGCTGTGAAAGTATGCAACCGCAATTTTCCCATAAATTACAAATTGTCAATACTCCTAATTACTTGTCATCTTCTGCAAAAACTTTCATAGCTTGTCAATAATATGAGCATCTTCTCTTGAGACGTTTCATGCATGCACAAAGAACAGTAATAATAAATTGCCGAATTGTCAAATAATAATAGTCTTTGTATGCTCATTGCTTATGAATAAGTATATGAGAATAAAAAATGATGATCATGATCGTCATAAAACCATCTTTTAGTACATCCAAGTACTTATTATAACGCAAACTGGAATAGGCTGCTGTTATGATGAGTTGCATTTGAGTTTCAAAATTGATATGATCTGCTGCTGCTGATGATGAATACCAAAAATTCAATGCATTTCATTCAATATAATATTTCAGCACATAAAAATTGCACAGTTTACACACTACAGCAGAAGCACACAGAGCAAGACGAACGGTTTAAAAAAGATATGGGAAACATTTTGTACAACAATCATCATCATCATCATCACCGCATCGCTTTATCATCACTCAGCAGCATGTCAACAACTAGCAGTCACACAGTCAGCAGCAAGATAAACTAACAAATAGCACACACAGCAATAACAATAATAATAACAATACAATACAAATTATTTCTATTTTTTTTCTTTTATGCAAATCATTTATGTTTGTAAATGCAAACCATTTCAAATATACATCCAATCGGTTTGAGTGTCGTCGTGTTCGGTTAGTGGGCAATACGAATCTATTGTGCAAAATATATATTTTTTTATTCCGTTAAAAATACCATGTAGCTGTATTTCCTATTTTTAATAGGTATGTATTCATTTATATGTATTTTCAATTTATAACTTATAAAATACAACACTGGGAATCTGGGAATGCATCAGTAAAACTACTTATATATTACCACTGTGTGTGCCTTATGATTTTCATGCACCAGGCATCAATCAGTAGGTGTCAAAAACGAACTCAGCTGGACTCAATTCATGCCGTAATAAGTCTTCGATGAACACATAAATTACCGCAACCATCACTTCTTCCTCACAAAAGATTTTTTTACTATTTCAAATTGCATCAAGTAACATCCATACAATCGGTTTTTAATATATAGGTATGGTATTTAGGTTTAGTTAACAAGAGTAAGGCCACAACAACAGCACAGAAAACCGTCAGAGATGCCGGTGCGTGTTGTAGTATCGACGAGATATATAGATGTGGGAGAAAAAGATGTATTGTAATGCTGTCTCCTACTTCGTCCGTCCGTTCACTGCATGAATTTTTCTGAGAGAGAGAGAGGAAGAGAAGAGAGAGAAATACCGATGGAGTGGAATTGAGTATTTTGCAATGAATCAACTTAATATGCAAAAGTTTTATTCCTGATACAAGTTATAAAAACGCATGGTAGCACATTGGTTCAGTTCAAAAAGCGAAAAGGATCAAGATGTAAAAAAAAGTATTTACAGTAACAGCTCGATTTAATAGTGAGTTAGTTTTTCAAAGAATCTCAACTCATTGCGAAGAAATCTTATGTTATATAAGAATTTCAAATAGTAGAAAAATACCTTTACGGTGACGGTGTGATATGTCAGCAAAAGTAGTTTGCATGTGCAAAGAAAGAATAATACGAGTATGTATAAAAAAGACAAAAAAAAAGTGCAATGCATGCTTGCATGCAAGAAGACCCCACATTGATTGTTTCAAGCCTCTCATATTATAATCTTCATTCATTCGTAGGACTAGTCATATTTTTTGTGAGACTAGCTGTGTGTGGACTGTGGACCCATGCTATTAGCACTTGGTTGCGTGATTTGATGAATGATTTGTTAGGTTAAATGCTTCCTCATGTGTCAGAAGGTGGCTTGGTTGACTTCTCTTTCCGATGAAATATATCGCTTTTCTTTAAAACAGCAAAAAAAGTTCTATGAGGAAAAATATTAACAACAGGTTTTTATGTCAAGATGAGGAACGGAAAAACATAAATATTTTGGAACACACAAAATGAAAATTGAACATGTTTTTTATATATCGTATTTCTCCAGAACCTTATTTTATGATGATATTACATTTTGTTGTTTCTTTACTCTCTGATAAAGAAATTAAAACGTGATTTATGCACGCACTTTTTTTTTCTGGTAAGTTCAATGTTCAAACTGCAAAATCCAAGAATGATCTTCGTCATGGCTTGGCTATGAATGATATACACAAGCATTTTAAAGAGACATGAGATCATCCACTTTTTTTATTATGGTAAATACTTACCTCATCTGCCATGTATTTTTGTGTTACAAACTTTGTATATCTCCGTCTTCCGAACTGAAATGTATTTATATATTTTTTTTACGAAGAGACAACTTGCTTTTTATTCGAATGACTTGTGCTATTTATGGGGATAACAATACACGCCTGCTATTAATCTGATTCAGTTGTTATTTCAGGAGCGAAAAATTGTTAATCCAGTTTTTCACGTTATGTAATATTATTATGATGATGTTACTCCTGAATGCATGGTACTCTTGCAACTTTTTCGTGCGTACATAGTAATCATAAGAAAAGTCAGTCCACAACTCCATATTTTACGAATGAATATGTATAATACTAGATTCAAATCCATATCTCTTGTTACTATTTATGTAGTCCATTGATTTAAATTAATTCAAAATAGTAAAGATGGTAAAAAGGTCACTACGCTGTAAGACGAAAGAGTTTATAAAATTTAACGCCATCTATATTTTTTTGTTCTCAGATAGAGGAACTCAAATCTATAAGATCCAACAGGATTAAAAGGATGAATTAAAACTGATACTAAAATATTACCTAATAATGTGACAAGGCATTATTTTAACACTACCCTTTTAAATTGTTTAATTAAATTTAGATGTATGTGAAATATGAAGCAAGAAAAAGGCAAATTCATAGCTGCTTCACGAATCGCGTGAACCTTTTATTGCTGGATTCTGCCAAATACGTTAAGGTGTCGAAAAGTCACAATTTTAGTACTGTCTTGCAACGCAAAAATAAATTACGGACATGCAATGCACGAGTTATTACTATTATTATTTCAATTCTAAATATTACTATTCCAGTTTTGTGTGAGTCAGTAGTAAGTATGACATTATACAAGACTGGCTGTTTTAGCTTCAGAGTTTTCTTGGTAGAAAACCTGTTCGTTCCCTAATCTGGACATTTCATTGCTCTCATTTGTTTTCAAGATATTTGTTTGGCTTGTGTGGCGGTTGCATTCACTCTTCTCTTCTTTTTTACAGCTATCACCAGCCATGTCGAGCAGCAGCAGCAGTCGAGCCGAGTCAACTCTTAAAAGTCTGTCCATGTGCTTTCCATTTTTTTTCCTTCATGCTCTCCTCTCAAGAAAGACTTTACTTTTGTAAATCACCTGTATAAATACGATCCATGTTAATCATCAGGACAGACGAGAATGGATGAGCACACATTTTATATATAAGATTACTAATAAACGTGTAATCAAATAACTTCACAACATGGGGTATGTAGAGAACAAAATTATCAAAAGAGACATAGCGATGCACTGATTGTTTGTTTGCGTATGAAAAAAAAAATTGCTTGCAACTTTTGCGATGCAAACACAACGAAGAATCATAAAAAAGGAGATAAGCATAAGGTATAAACTGTATGATGATGGCAGCAGCAGTAAAATGGAGAAACAGAACAGTGAGCTAGTTAAACTTTGACTTTTTGTTATAAATAAAAAGCATAAATACCTATAAAGTTAACTTTTATATGCCATCATAACTATTAAATCTACTTACTGGTGAAATAAGTGCATTCAATTTTTTCTTTTCTCTTAAGATAATAGCAGTCCTGTCATTCTTGTATACTGCGTCTACCTTGCTCATCGTATACTTGTTACTGCTTATGCTGGAGCATTTTTTGCCTGGAAGGTCCGAAAACTTGTTTTAATTAACGACAGCAAAAAGAAGTAAAAGGCTAAAGCGTTAGAAAGAGACCAGTAAAAAAGGTGGACATCCGTATAAGAAGCTGGCAGCAGCAGCAACGAAAGACAAGAAACAAGAAAAAGATAAAAAAGGAATATAATATACAAGTTGGTTTGGAGAAGAAAACAGCCCCCACTACAACAACTTCCATCGCTCATTATTATACAAAAACTAGATCGCTCTTTACTACAATATTTTTTTTTACTACAAACATCCACTTTTTAACTCTGACAGAGAGTGACTATGTATGTATGTACATATAAATGTCTGAGTATAATAATTGCTAGTGTGTATATGGATTGCACAGGTATATAAAGTTACTTTTTTGATAGGCATAATGATGTAACACAATATTATTGCTAGGAAAAAAAAGACCGTCAAGTCAAACCCTTTCCCTGTCTTTCAACCTGACTTTTTGCTCTTATTCTTTTGAGCTTGTTGCCTCATTAATACTACTACATTTTACTACAATTTTCATTTTGCTTATCCTCTGCTCCCGATTCACTTATGTTTTATTGATTGTTTCGTAGTAGTAGTTGTGGTGGTGTGGTGGTTATCTCTCTCTCTTTCTCTCTCTCCAGTTTGACTAGCCACAGTCCACACAACAAAATAACCAACCCACAACAACAGAACAAGAGTTTTTATTATGGCAGTTTATGTCCAATGTCCATACGCAACACATTCATTTTATATTTGCTTGTTGATGATGCACATATGTAGTACACTATACAAGAAACCAGTGCACTTTTTATAATAATAATAATAAAATGGGTTCTTGCTTGATTGCTTAAGGAAAGAACAATAGTAGCAATATGTATCTACCTTTATCGTATATATACATATATATGTATATATCTACATACATGTGTAGCTTTCAAAATATGTATGTATATTACAGTGAAGAAGTGAATGTTAAAGATTGAAAGCGAGAGAGAGAGAGAGGAAAAAAGTGAGCAAACGGATTTGATTCTTCCTCTTTTTAAAAAGACAAAACATGCTTGAACTCTTTTTTTCTGCGGTTTTTACACTACTGCACACACACACACACAGGATTGCATGTATTGTGAAGTGAGGCATATCTCAATCTCAATAATAAAAACCCAACCCTTAGTTTTGCTGTTGGTGACGGTGCTTCTGCTGAAGCTGTTTTGATTATTATGATGATGGTAGTAGTGTTGGTGGTAGTGGCGCGTTGTTAACCTGACTTTTTTTTGTTTTCTTGTCCACCTGCCCCGCATGCAAATAGCTCGATCAGAAAGAAAATATGATGAAAAAATGGGAAAATTCTCCCTCTGGTCTTTTGATTTTAAAACCAAACCTTTCTGACTAAAACCATTCTTACTTGTTTCAAAGGAGTATTTAAAGTTAAGGAACGTTTCTCCTTTAAAATTATAGAAAAAAACTGTTTTTCATGAAAAGTACATGGGGATTACAAAGATATATCAAATGAACATGGTTTACTTGGCTTCAAATCCTTTCGATGTTACAATGCTTTTGAGTAACAACAGATTGAATAATAATACCTAATAATAATCGATTGCATTGAATGGATGGAGGAGATTGTAGCTTGTAGCTCTACTTTATTTTCATCGTTTTCTCTTTCGACAGTGTTTACATGCTTCACTTGATTCTTTATTGGAGCAGTTTTCTTTTTCCTGCTCATTATACCATCATCTTCAATCTCCCCCATATAATCATTCAGAAGAGACCAAACCAGAAGAGGAAGGGAATTAAAAGCGGTTGAATTGAATCTCATCTTGCAAATGAATATTATGTACGCAGCAACATGTACATATATTGCCTTATGTCTAAGTATTTAATCTTCCCTGTAATCCCAATCCTCTTGGTTTGAGACTTTAATGATGTCGATTATCACTTGTGTACCTGGGTCTCCATGCTTCATCAAAGACTAATTCGTAATTTTATCCTTGTACTTCTATTGCACTTGTCTAATCAGAGGCAATCAGTGTTTGGAACAAGTGCTACATGCACAGTAAGAACAACTTAAACCTGAATACATTATTTGTAGTATACAAGCAGACATTCATTAGACTTTTGTCCTGTAAATCTAATCATCCTCATCACCGCAGCATCACCCACCACCACACCATTAAGACTATCATGAATCATGATAATAATACATCCCCTTTACATTATATTTTATTCCAATTTCAAACTCCCAAAAAAGTGTTCTTGTTACCAGATTGTCTTGAATTTTTATTAAAAATTGCTTCTGCTCCTGCTGCATAATAAAAAATTATATTGTTATTGTAGGCATCTCTCGGTAGACGAGAGCCCTCCAGGTTCACCCTTTCATGTTTTCAGAATAATTTTTACAAGAACGACAATTTACAAGGCACAGTTTCATTCCACTTTGTTCTCTACATGTTTTCGTTAAAAAATCGTATCTGAATTGTATCTTGCGGCCAATAAATCTGAAATGAACTTTTTTTGATTCGTGGTAGTTTGTTTGCGCTATACCTAAAAATTTAGATGATGCGCATCATAAACATAATAATAATAATGTACATATATCGGGAAACGGTCTGCTATCTATCTGGAGCACTATTCTTTTGATGGATTTGACAAGCTGTAGTATTTATGTCTACATGGTGCTTTTCTTGAAAAAGATGGATCATCCTTTTTTTTCACTGGACATTTTTGCTTCAAGTCAAAATGTTTACTTCATTTTATGAATACTTCAAAACTTCAACCCTCTCGTTGTTACATGCTGCGTGCATTTGTTCATAATATAATCATAAAAATCATCATGCACCTCATCAGAATTCAGAATGTAGTAATATTGCATGGAGCGAGATATGAATATTGCTGTGTGTGAGCAGAATTTAATGTGCGAAGCCCTTTATAATTAAATGCAATTTCAAACAAAAAAATCCCAGCATCTATTCGTCGCACAATTCAAAGGAGATGGCGACTCTTTAGAGACAACAGACAGGACACAATACATTACAACAACAGCAGTGTTCAAATACTAACACACATTGTTTTTACATGTTGGCAAAATCATATTAAATTACCTTATCGCAATCCTTGTGCCGCCTCCCTGACCAAAATACCATCATCATGGTCATATCATAAAAAATTATACTCGTTTCGTATTACATTTTTTCGTTATTAATATTATTACACGGCAAAAAACACAAAATCATCATCAGCCACAGACTACCTACACACAAATGGAATAACAGGAACATCCGAACAACACTACTTACATTGAAAGGCTTTTGAACGGTAGAAACAGAAAAACCGAACAAGACGAAGATGCATCAAAGCAGAAGAGACGACGAGAGAGATAGGAGACAGGACACAGAAGCAAAATAAGCAGAGAGAGAGAGAGGGCCCATTACAGCGAGCAATGTTTTAAGACTCATTTCAATTTTATAATGGGTCTCCCTGCAGAGATCAACTTGCTTTTTTAGAGATGCAATCTATCTATAAGAAACGTGCCAAAGATGCAGATGGGTATATTTATTCAATTTTTTTATTAATCATTGCACCTTAAATTGTACTCTTTTTTTGGGAGAGTAGTGGATTGAATGTTATATGCATACTACATGTTTTGTACATGACAAAATGGAAATTAAAATGACTATAAGCCATTTTATTTGAGAATAAAATGAAATAATAAAAAAAACATTTTGTGTATACATATATTGTGATGGGTTCAAAGAGAACTTGAATTATTAAAAAAATAGTTGGCATTGTTTTAAGTGTGATTTTAAGGAATGATTAAATGCAAAAAAAAATCATGGCTTAATAAGCAAAGATCTGAGGCGCTAGTTCTCTTTCACTTTGTAATTTTAAATTACTATAAGGAAGTGAATGATGTGAGACAGCAGTCAAAAAGAAAATCTATTATAGTTTTTCAGGATGAGAAGTGATCAGAATAAAATGGGAAAAATGAATACATGTATGTACATTGATACATATTGGCCAAAAAAATATGTCCTACTGCTGCGTATGATTAGTTTTATTGTTTCAACAAATTGGATGCAGCATGTAGCAGCAGTGAGGATTTATATACCATAAAATTGAATATATATATTTTAGCACTTATTTAGTACGATAATGTAACGGTCAACTAACTGTGTGCACACATAGAGTAAAGTTTATTGCTTTCAAGTTTTTTCATACCAAGTATAATGCATTGAGCACTCCTTATCCATCAATTCCAAAAAATGTCACCAAATTCTCTAAACTGCCATAATTTTCTTTCCTTTTTTCTCTCCTGTTGACAATTTTTTACGTAAAGTTAACACGCACACCAGAAGAGGTATAACGTGTCATATACTTTACTTACGTAAGCAAGAAAAAAAACTGGACCCTAATAACCATACATTAAAATTACTCAAATAAACAATGTAGAGGGTAGGACAGTTTTTTTTCTAGTGTTTTATATTTATTTTATTTTGCTTTTATAAAAATAACTTTTGCAGAATGGGTTGTACGTATGTCGAATTTGAAAGCTCACAAAAAGTCAACATTGCAAATCAACTGGCAATTCTTACGATAACGACTTTGTCCTCGCCATTATGCATGCAGCGAAACACGCGTTCTTTCATGATTTTATTTCTCACTGTGATTTTTTTGCCACTTGACTGTTGCTACTATAACTTCTTTTTCTGTATCTGGCTTTCAGTCTACCAGCTGTAGAGAGAAAAAGAAAACCAGTATCGTCTCTCTGTCAAGATTTTGCTCTTCAACCTTTGCGTATTGGCAATTGAACGGCACGACGACGACCGACGACAACTGGCTAAATGAACATGCCACACGGAAGATAACCGTCATTCTCTGGCCATGTAAGTAAACATATTATATAAATGAACAAGGAGACAATCTTTCTCTCTCTCTCTAAAGTAGAGAGTCTCTGCACAACACACTGGAACAACAAACACAACACAAACAAGAAATGCCATGTTCTTGTGTCTTAATGTTTGTTTAAAAAGACAGTTTTTTCATATTATTTGAAACATGGTTGCACATTCGCAAAGGAAAAAAAAGAGTTTATGTTGTTAGACGACATGGACTGGTCTCTCTCTCTCTCTCTCTATATGCATATTATAACACTTTAATGTGAGGTGTGTGCATGTGTGTGCGATAAAGCTGAGACGACGACGACGACGACGAAGAGGACGTGTCATATTGTTATCGTATCTCTATTGCCTCCCAGTCAGTTGTTTTTTGGTACGAGCCAAAGATTATGCATTCTTTTGTATACCTCACAAGAGATTCCCTTTTCTCATTCATTTTCCATGATTATTTAAGAGTGGGCCTGTTTTAATCCTATATTGTTCACCTTTATATAATTCACACAAAATCATCACACTCTTCAAAGCATATAACAACAGTATTATTGGTTTGCTTGCGCTCGTATATGTATATACACACAAGAAAAGTAGAAGATGAAACAATCAAATAGAAGAAAGGGTTATAATGACAATCTCTGTTTTTGTGTCGTGGCTTTACTTTTGCTTGCATGTCCACCATAAACAACCGAAACAGTATACACACACTTATATCTTTTATGCTTAACTTGACATACCGGCCAATCCACTTAAGAGATTACTGTAGAATGTCAATGTCTTGTGAGTCGCCTCAAGCCAGCAAATTAATTGCTCATAATTTCCGGACTTGTCACCAATCCCTTTCTTCAGCTTCTTTCTTGATCATAATAATAACATAACAATGTAATGGATTTAGAGGGAAATGGGATAAGAAGGCAAAAATCCTCCGAGAAATAAAACATCACGCAAACAAAAGTTATTTGCACACACAAAAAAAAACAAAGCAGAGAGGATGATGATGAGTGCAGAATTTATATTACATTTTTAACAAACATATTTTGAAAGGTGTAATCAGCTTATCATCATCAATTTCATTTTACTACGAAAAAAAAACTACATACATTGCATATACACATCTATATAGAAACATAAAACAGCGCTAAACTGTGTAGCTGTTACCTTGTAATACTTTATTTGATTTTTTAAGAGACACATGAATAGTTGACATATTATTATGCAGCCTTGTAAATATTTTTGTCTCTTGTATTTACACACATAAATAAAAACTGTACGTGTAAACTGTTATAAATGTTGTTTGCAAAACATTATAATTGCTAAAAATGCAAATTATCATATAGCATTAAAAAAACAGAATCCGACTTTTCAAAAAAATGAAAAATAATAAACTGTGAAAAAAATTAGCACATGTTAAGAAAAGGATCATCCAAGCGTAAAGGATCTTCTTTTTTTTACTATCATATTATCGTCATCAACATCATAAGCATTAATATTTGTACAATGTATGGATATAAAAACTTTTTTTTGTGATTGTTGTGTTTGTGGCATACATGTCTAATTCTAATTACAACAAGCTTTCATAAAATGTTTAACAATAATAGCCGAAATGAATACCGTGTACATTACATTGCAGAAAAATATGCAATAAAATCCTTTGCCAGAGAGTGATCGTCGTCATCATCATCATCAGAAAAGAACAGGGACCAAAGAAATCTTAATAGTGTATGGTAAATACATGTTATACTACTACATATTATCTTGCTTTTCCTTCGTCATTGCATTGTTGAACCTGTGTGTAGTGTAAATGCACTTGACTGCTAGACGCTTGTATTTTACACACACGTAAAATTACACCCGCATCAGAATTTGCAAAAAAATTAAATGTTATTCAAACCCTACTCATTATCATTCCAACATGCGTAAACTTTTTTAAAAACGCATGTAACAGTTATGTACCGTTTATTATAGTTTTGTTTCTGTTGAAATTCGGAGCAAGAATTAGATGGTATGAGTTGAGTTCATGTTATGTTATTTTCTACAAAAAATTGTACAGATAACTAGATTAGAAGGGGTTTGTTTGGTTTGCCCCGGAGATAAATGCAAACAACGAAAAAATAGTGAGTAACAAGCATGTATATATCTACGCGTTGGAATTATTGGAAGTTGTAAAGTTTGTAGTAAAAAAATGAAGGTTTTTTTTTCGAATCACTCGTTGTGAAGCGAAGCAAAGGTAAAAAGGCAGCAACATCTCTCAGGTAAAAATTGTAAGGTAACTTAATAGTGGTAGTAGTAGTAGAAGTGTGCATATTACAGGGAACATGTTGTATATGTTAAAGGTTTTCTAATGTTGTCTTAAGAAATTGGCCGGATGGGTTAGTAAGATGGAAAAGAAAAAGGGGATGATGATGATGAGATGAGCTGTGAGCAGCAGTCTGTCGTTGTGGTTTGCTTAGATGGTTGTCTGCTTGTTTTTCTTCTGAAGCTTATGTAGAACTTATTCTTTGAACCAACATACTAACATGGTCCTAGTGTAAAGGAAGCTATAAAACTCAAGCAGGACTTAAACTATACGCTTGTTGTTACAAAGTAAGTAGGTGGTATGTTAGTTGTATAGCTATGTCGATTTCAAACCTCACAAAAAAGTCTCTTTTTTACTCTCTACGTAGCTCTTACAAAGCAACCCTCATTGCCTCTTCTTTGTATTGAGAAAAGTAACCTGCGATGATGCTGAGAGCGAGCTGATATATATGTGATGGGAATATATCGGTGGTTGTGATGGTGTGTTTGTGAGATGCGTTCTCTTTACATTTCACCCTGTCAGTTGTGACTTGGATGTCGAGAGAGACGTATGTATGTTGGTGCCGCTGCGATGTGCAATGTTTTTCTTGTGTGAATCATGTTACATTGTTAAGAGCGCATAATAATAATACTAATAATAATCTTGTTATGGTTTATGAGAAAAACGTGTAATCAATTACAAAGCTATATTTGAATCGGATCCATAATAAATATAGATTTTAGAGTGATCCAGTGATCTGTTTATTGAAAAAAGTGAATATTATCAATTTGGATAAAAATTTGGGAAAAAAGTGCATATTTCTTTAAAAGAAATATACAGTGAAATAAAATAATCTAGCTAAGTACTTATGTATTAGCGTTTTTGCATAAAAAGCCAATTATTCAGCAAAAAAAAGGTTGGAACCGGTGAAATTCTTGTATTTGTGTGGATTGTGGGCAATTTGAGAAGTGACAGTGATATAGGTAAATACAAGCAAAAGGTGAAGCTACCTATATGAATGACTATTCGAGTTGATAAAAATTGAAACGATGTATTCGCGTCGGGTAATAAACTGCCGTTGTAATTCGGCGGCGATGTTGTCTTGAGATATTATTGCAAGTGTTGAGATTAGAGATGTTGAGCAGGTAATAGGAAAGTTCAAGAGGAAGTCTAATTTTTTCAGGAGGTGAAGTCCGATTAGACTGTAATGACGTTACTTCTGATGATATACTCCACTGATAAAAACGTGTAGATTTTATAACGTGAAATAAAAATAGGAACAACACAACCAACCCACAAAAAGAATTTAAAAAAAATTTTTTATCAAAAGAACGGATCTTCTTGTGAATCGTTCGCTGATGAAAAATTATCTTATTTACTTTTTTAAAATTGCCATTTACCTCTATAGGAGCTCTACGTTCTACTAGCACACATCATCATCATATTATCACAATCATTTCATCAAAATGAATCTCGCCGTTTTGCTAGTGTTATTTACTTTGGGCCTTGCCCTTCACAGCACAACAGCGTTGGGCACATCATTTGTGACAAAAACTGGTAACGGTTTTGAGCGGTTGGTGGTGTCAATCGATGAGCGTTTGGCACTACCACTGTCAGGCTCATCATCTTCTTCGTCACCTTTATCATCATCTGGCACAGTAACTTCTTCATCCGGCTCTGCGACTACCACTGCGTCAGGAGGAGGACAGCCGGGATTAAAAGGAGCCACCCAAGAGTGTCAAAAAGTTTTGGAACAATTGAAGGTAAAGAACAGCAAGATTGATCTTCTCCTTCTCTGCATGCCTACTCACATTTCTACTTTTTTTTATTGCTTTTATTATAAAGGCAAAGGCATGCCACACAAGCAAAATATAACATAACATCAGTAAACAAACATGCTTTTTGTAGCCTTTATTTGCAAAGAAGAAGAAGAAGATGCTTATTGCGATTTTTAGTTTTGATGGTGTATCGTTTCATCATCAACATCATGTTATTATTATTCCTATTACCAGTCCTTCTTATCATACCTTGCCCATCGTTATCACTATTATCATCACTTTTATAACAGAACTGTGTTATTATAACCTAGAAAATCTAGATTACTTTACTTCTTGTCAGCCTCCATGCATAAAAATCGTCAAAAAGAAAACTTTACTCCATCATCACATCACTACATCTCAACGCATCAACAAAACTTATTTGCCGTCAAAGCAAGCAAGCCTGTTTGTTTTATACAGCGAACGTATTTTTATATGCGTACTTTTTTACTTTGACTTGACTATTTGTTTAAATGAATGGTATGCAGAAATGCAAAAGAAGAAGATGAGAATGTACTGATGCAAGCTACAAGTAAAGCAGAAATGAAAAAAAGTGTATCAACTTTTATAAGCTGTTTTAATTTTTTTTTTGTCTTTTAAACTTGCATGCAAGTGGAAGAAGCAAAATTTCAATCTGAAGAAAAAAGACGTCCAACAGCTCCACATTCTGATTCATTTTTTTTTTGTAAAAATTATTTTTAAATGCTGTTGCAACTCAAAAAAATAAAGAGATAGGACGGATGTTTGCTGTAGAGAAGAGAGATGAGATGATACGAAAAAAGACGGTGTAACATTTCAGACAGGTTCGTCATTAGTCAAATCAAGAAACATTCTCCCAAAACAAAAGTATGTAATAAGAAAATGAGCAACAACAGTTGTTTGTTATGTGAGATGAGATGAGGATAATGCGTACACTGATACAAACAAAGTTATAGGTGTATACACAGACATATACGCAAAGATTTTTTTTCCTGAGTGAAGCTTGCGGTTCTTCCACGAAATAATTTTCTGCTACTACCATTTCTGGGTTGAATGAAAATTATATTTTGTTTGTATTCTTTTTTTTCTAATCTTCTGCTATAAAACTAATAAATGCTTTAATTACACATTTTGGTCGGAAAAGACAAGAATGGGATGATGGCATGATCAAAAAAAATTTCAAAATGAACATTGTGTGCATTCAGTGTTCAGTTGGGTGCAACATGCAAAGGAACAAAAAAAACGGGTTCATATTATTATTCAGATTCAGCGAAAACGCAATCTGGTGTGATGTGTTGCTGCTCTGTTTCAAATCTTAGTCGTCCCTTCTTGCTGTATTAGATATCATTCACCTGTCTTGTCTTTTATACTTTTTTGATGAGAAAAATTATGTGTAACATCCCGTTTAGTTTATTTATTTATTTGGGTATATCATAATAATAATATTAAAAAGTATATTCATTAAAGAGATAGATATTTTTTTGTTTTGCAAAGTCAAATTACTCATTTTTACTAACCCTCTTTTAAAAGGACCACATAGATGTGTGTATAATATGTAGTAACATGAAACTAATACTTTGTTTGCATACCATTTTAGGACAAACTTGATTTTTTATTCGAATTAAATACACACGATTTTAAAAGTCTCAGCCTGAAAAAGGTGCCATTTAAATTAAGCTGTAATTTACGATCGAATAAATGTCAAACAGGGCACGTATATAGGTATACGTAGGTAGGTATAGGCACTCACAACACAACGTTCAAATGCAATATACATATCTCCATTTGTAACAAAAAAAAACTGATTGCATTTTAATGGTATTACATGAAGAAGAAGAGCGATAACTGTAAAAAGAAAGTGTGTTTTTGTCTGTGTGGCACTACACCGAGCTGTGATAGTATTATACGTATGTAGGTATATGCTCTGTAAAATGATCTTGTGATCTCTATAAGAAAAAAAAAATAAGTTTTTTTTTCTGCACTTGACTGACAATGAGTGAACAAGCAATAGGCAAATTGCAAGCAAAATGCATGCAAAAAAAAAGTTCACAAATTCTTCGGCACGGTTTCCAGTTCAGAAGTCACGAAGTAAATATAAAACTTGTGTAATTAATCGCTACCACCAACATTAACCCAACACCAAAAACAATTTGTAAACACCTTTCTCTCCCTCTACAGTGTAATACCATTTAAGAAAACATACAAAATATAATAATGCAATTTAATCTGTATCTCAATAATAATAATAATAATAATAATAATAATAATAATAATGAATCCACTAAAAAATCATATCAGATAAGAAAACTAAATTGTAGAAAGAGAGATGAACATCTTCCTTTTCAAAATTCTGCGTACTCTCTACCGCCACACAGTGTGATTAAAATCATGATCATGATCATAATTTTTTTTTCTTACTTTGCTTCACCGACCAAGGAAGAAAACAGCCTACTACACACTACTACACACAGATAAAGTCTAAGTCTGCTGCTGGTGTGGTGATCACTGAGCGTGTAATGCAATGTAAACATAATCAAATCAAGTAACTTCTATCATCAGTTTCATTCATCAAACACACAACTTATGCAGCAAAAAAATACGTACAAATATTCAATGTTGTTGGTACTGTTGCCGCTACCGACTTGATCATCTCTCCCTTCTTCTTGTCAATTTTCTCTGAAAAGTGGAAACGGGGTCTCTCTCTTTTTTTATACAATTTACCTGCGTGTGTGTGTGAGCTAATTCTACGTAGTGCAACCTTCAAACAAAGTCATTTAGGTAGTAGTAGTAGTAGTAAGTAGCTACATGACTTGTCATTCTTTCAAATTTTAGTACCTAAAGCACACTTTTACAAGAACAGAGTAAACACTGCATGTGCAATAATCAGCAATAACAGCAAAAGCAGCAGCAGCGGATTCCATGCAAAACTGAAATTATCCCACACAGTTGCATGTAGAAAAAAAGGGGAACAGTATACTAAATGACTGCTGTGCTGAGAGAGTTTTTATTTTTTTTAATGCGTCTTTAAATAGGAAATTGCTATTTTTGTCGATGATGATTATGACGACGAGAAGTCGTCGTTTTGTTGCAGTGATTCTCTTCTTATTGTTGTTGTTATTGTCTTTCCCTCTCTCTCGTGCTACCTTGTTTATGACTTTGTAATTGACAGTAAAATGTTATCAAATCTTTGTTGCTGGGATGGATATGAAACGTGCTCTTTTGTATGCATATATAATAATAGAAAATTTCTTACAAGCAATATATATATATATATACACATTGCGCAACACAGAAAATTAAATAAAAACAAAAACTCTTCAATTTCATTTCATTTCATTATTATTATTGCTACTCTAAAGATAATTTTATGTATGTACATACATTTTTTTGATTGCATATTATCTAACTTGTCAAATAAGTGTGCTAAAACCTATGTAATATATGTATGTATTGTATTGTATGTACTCAATATACATAATATTATGTAGGTATGATATGGTGGTGGTGTGGTGTGGCTTTACGAGTTTTGTACTTGTAGCTACATTCCTTCATCTAATAAAAATGCTGCTGTTATGTCTCTTTGACTCTTCTAATGGGAGTCCCAACTGAGAATTTCCTACATGGTAGCTTTTCTCTTCTAATATATATAGTAGTTGGTAGTCACCTTGTGTTTGCCCAATACGACATAATAATAATAAGAATACTGCACCAGTCAGTCATCATACAGTCTTCTAGTGAGTCAAGTCATTGTACATTGTACTTGTCCTATAGGTAATATAAAATATGCTGCTGCTGCTGCAGCTCAGATAATAATAAAGAGAGTAAAATAAATGACATGTACACATGCTTGTTTTAATTGAACCCTTTTCCATTGTTTGCAAATGTATCTGTGTTGCAAGTAGTAAAAATATACATGCCAAAGTCAATGTGGTCTAGTGCCAGTTCAGCTATAAAAAACATCATAGAAAGAGATGGCACATATTAAATTGCACTTTGAAATTGCATAATCCACTTTTTTTATTTTATGTTTACGTTTTATATATTTATATGAAATGCAATATGCATCATCATCACGTACGTCCTCCTACCACCACCACCGTTTGCATAAACAAAAATTGGAACACACATAAATACATACTACCCATTGTAGATTAAGTAAGCATGTGATTAAATTATTACAAATTTATATTTCTCTTTGACATATAATAGGTTTTGGGGAATAAAAATGGGAAATTTGTTAGTACAAATACTATAAAAAATTAGAAGAAGGTACGTGCCATGCATTTATAGTTGAGTCAATAAATAAAAAATCGTCATAATTTTTTTTTAAATCAAGGATAATCATCATCAAATCAACATCAAACTTGTGACGCTTTTAGAAAGGGATACTTGTACGATTATTTACAGTACTTATGGGGCTGTTAGGGGTACTTTTGAATATTATATTCAAATATGACCGAAAGCAATTAAAATGCGCACATACATAAATAATATATATATATTATCTTCTATAATCATTTTAAAAAATGTAAAAAAATGTACTTAATTTGTATGCACCTTATATACAATAGTAGGCATCATGATGGTGATGATGAGCTTTACCTTCATATCGGATTAAACCCCCTGAGGGAGTTTATATTATATATTTTTTATTATTATTAATAAAAGGGCTCCAGATAAGCGAATACTAATTACAATTATTAATGTTCATGTCTCGCAAAAGGAGAAACATGATGATGAGCAATGGGTGCTTCTGTCTGTCTACCTGTGTGAGATGAGAAACTACACACAATTATTATTTATTGTAACATGCCCATATATTAATATGCCTGTTAGCTGATTAATAATAATTGTATGTAGATTTTTGTATGTGTATTACAACATTTTTATATTGTGTACATGATAAAAAATGAATTGTTGGTTGCGTTGTTGTTGTTGTTGTTGTTGAGCATTGTATACGGATCGAATTTTAATAACTTTACTACTGTAAATGGTTTTTAATACTTAATTTGCATCTCTCAAGAGAATAAGACTGTAATCTTACTGACATATTATGGCCACCTATATCAACTCACCTGCTCATTGTTAGAAATTAATGGGCCATCAACCATATTTTTTATTTATTCTACTCCGCAACCATCTGTTGTTGTTGGGAAGTCTTAACAGATTTCGGCCATTAAATGATGACTGATAAATAATATGACACTTTCACTGATTACCGCATGTATGTATGCACACACTTTATTGTAGAGGTATGTGATTGATTCTAGTGGCAAGTGCGGTGACCTTTTGGTGTCTCATTTAAAATCTGTCATATTTTTCCCTGGAGTTGTTAGTTTTTTGTTTTACTTTTTTTTGCGTAGGTAGCACATGTTCTAAAAAGCATTTTTTTCAAACGTGATGTCCATTTTTTAGTACTTTACATCTCTGATTCACTGTCTGGTGGTGGAGTGGAATGTATTTTTCCTTCTGTAAGGAATCCCCTTTACTCATATGCTCGTGTTACTCTGTGATCAAAAACCAGAAGGCATTTTTCCCAGCATGATGTCGTCTCCAAACTTCCAAGGAAGGAAATTTCTACGACTGTTATTAACTTCCAGCAGTATAAAAAAATGAATCAAAATAAATTCCTCGCCGACGTACGTGGAGCACTTCAATCAGTTTAATTCCAACTGTGCATTACACGCAAAAGCACGCATGTGTTACATAGTTTTCATTTCATGTTACATAATTAAATACGCACACACACAAGCGCATTAAAAATTATTATGATCATGATTGAAATTTAAATTGCTACTTTTGTGTGTGAGAGAGAGAGTGTGTGCCTTGTGGTCCAATTTTCTAGCATCTTGTCTTGTGATTAATATTTTTTAGGGGATTTTATTGGTCTAGTTTTTCTAGAACAACAACAACAACAGCAACAGTTAGACAAGACACAACAATATTCTTCTTTTTTTATTAATAGTGGCCGCCAAAAAATGTAAAGAAGGAAAATCCGTTGAAATATTTCTTGCACTCACGTGTACTACTGAACTGTTTATTATTGGGTACACTACCACCACCGCCGCCGCCACCACCACCAAAATTTCTTTTAATTTAAAAGTTTTAGGGCGGTCATGTCACATCAAAGCGTGAAGAGTTTTGAGCAAAAATTACCCAAAAAATCATAGTCTGGTTACTTGGGATCTGCTGCTCATCAACTCATCATTAAATCATCCTACTTGCCACTTACCCTTTGTTATTGGCATTATATTAGATACCTATCTGTATGATATTATGATGATGACCATATGCCTTTATGCCTTTGCTTTATGCTGTTAAGTCAGGAAAAGGTGATCATTGAGCCCATTATAGCTAATCAGTAGCACAGTTCATTACATTTAATTAGTGTTCGACGGGTGTTGCTCTTTGGCTAGTTATTATTATAGGAGGATGATTCTAGTCCATTAGCCGGTACTATTATGGAAGTTAGTTACGCATAACAATACACAACTCACAACATCAAAACAAAAACACAACTCACACAGGTCTTTTTTTGCAAAGAGTAAGCTAATAAATATCATCAACATCACATCAGCTTTTTTATATATTTTTTTTCTTACCAGTTTTTTTGTTGTCGTTTCTGTTGTTGTTGTTGTTGTTGTTGCTACTACTAAAAATCTAATGCCAACCCACTATGGTCACCATTAAGCCTTCTTTCTACTTTTCAAAAAAGAAAATGCTTCCGGAAATGTCTCAAAAATATGGTCAGTATGTGTAAAGTAAATTGTGTTCAAGTTGAAATGAGGAGTTTTGTTACAATGATTAGTTTAGCTTTGTTTGGGGATTGTAGGCGGAATAGAAGAAAAAATATATAATAATAATTCTGTGCTGCAAAAAAAACTGTTGGAAAAAGTGGATACTACATACATACATGCATGTAGGTATAATATCGTCTTATTTGCTTCTGCTGCAAAGTGCAAAACTAGCAGATTCAATAATAACTGCAATCCTCCTTCTCTTCTTCTTCTTCTGCTTGAATCTTGACTATTATTATTGTGTAATGTAATTCTTTCCATTGTGGTACGAATGTGTCTTTTTTGGTTATTCTTGTAAATAAATTGTGTACAAAAAATATATACAGTCATATTATAAAATTCATCATTATTTTGATGAGGTTGAGTGGAGTCCATGCCCAACTACCAAAAAGATGATACTACTATACACACTGAATATTATTATGCGAACATAACACCATTTTCTTTTGTTTAGTTTTCGCTAACCAAAAAAAATCACCTCGTCAAAAGTAAGTTTCCAATTGTTGTTCTATGTGCAATTCATTTATACAGTTTTTTTTGAACAGTCATATAATAGCTATCATCCCAAAAAGAAACCAAAACGGCACACACCACAATAACCTCGTCAAAAGTAAGTTTCCAATTGTTGTTCTATGTGCAATTCATTTATACAGTTTTTTTTGAACAGTCATATAATAGCTATCATCCCAAAAAGAAACCAAAACGGCACACACTACAATAGTAATAATAATAACGAAAAAACGGCAAATACATAATAATAAAATAAGTAATATATCAGTACTTCTGCTTATTATTATTATATTTTCGTATCGGGATGCTATATAAAAAACACAAATTTTGTTTTTATATAACAACCTTTGCAACTTTTAAACAAGTCTCTAAGTAATAATCATAATAATCATCATCATCGTCATCATATCATGAAAGTCAAATCTGTACGGAGCATCTTTCTCTTCTGAAATCGGACATTTGAGACGACGAAGACGATGAGCAACGCACACATTTCTTTCTGCTGCAGAGTCTTCTCCTGCTTTGGAAAAATCTTGCTTGTCCGTGATATCAAATGTCCTCCTCCTCTTCTCCTTTTCTCTCGTCGTCTCTTTTTTTCTTTTCAATGAGTGTATTGACCCAATCTACCTGCACTTATATGATGATGAGTATAAAAAAATCTACAAATGTTTGCATGTGTGTGTGTGTGTGTGTCTTCTGTGTGTAGACAATAATCATAATAGATAGATATAGTAGTGGTAGTAATCGTGAAATGATATGAAAAAAAATCAAGTGCATGCAACCAACAAAAAGGTTGCAAAGCAGATTGTATTATGCAAGCAACAACAGAAAAAAAGAAATGATGATAATGATAATATTACCAAAAAGACATTCGCGAAAAAAATATATGGACTGGTGTTGTTGTTGGGGATGGTGGTGGTGGTGGTATAGGGTGGTGTCGTTGCCGTTTTGATGCAAAAGGAATGTGCGTTTTTGTTTATGTACATAATAATTTCAAGTTCATCTTTTGATTGTAATCATCATCGTTATTATCATTGCACCCTCTATCTCTCTTTACATTTTTGGGTGTTCAGCTTAAATCACAATAAAAAATGATGATTCTTCTTTCTTTCTTTTTTGCATACACCCTTTGCCTTCTTGTTATTATTCAATAAGTTATTATGCACTTTTTTTTGTTTTGTAAATGCAACTTTTTTTTGTTGTTGTAACGAGAACTGTGATTGCCATCATTGTTGATTGCCTTTCCATTTTAAGATGTTCATTTCCAGTCATAATTTTATTGTTGCTTATGATGGGTAGCTTCTCTGTTGGATTTATATTTTATTGCCAATAATAATGTATGAATTGATATAAGAAATTGTACAGTTTTATTTCTATTTGCTGAAATTGTAAAAGAAAGAAAGTATATTTTGTGTTGGTTGTACTAGGTTAAGTAAACGTATGTTATGTTATATTTAGGGATGAGCTATGACAGCTCAAAAAAAAGTGAGTAGAGCAGAGGGTAGATGTAGAATATTAGGTATATAGTTTCCTTTTTCCATGCATTATTCTTCATCATCATCATCATTTGTATACCTGGTTTATTGAGAGAAAAAAGTAACCCAAATCCAAAGTGAGTCAGATTACATGTTTTACTATTATTTCATGTTGTGTATAGATATACCTAAGTTAACTTTTTGAATATTTGAATTTCTACTTTTTTGTTGACTGTTTGAAAGGTTAAGCTGTTTCTCGTGGCTTGTATTATGTGTATACACTTTAAACAAAAATTGTATGTATTGTGGTTAAAGAAAAAAAAATATTCCGACACTATAATTATTACACAAGCTATTCTGCTCAGTGAAGAAAATGCATGATGCTCATGATCACATAATAATAGTGTACTTGATCTCGATATGTATGTATGTGTGTTTTTTTATTCTTTTGTTAAAAATCATAATAATTTTCGTTCGGGGAACTGGAGGGGTTGGACTTTGGATTGGTATAGGTAATGGCAGGGTACGTAATATTCGCTATTATCGTCATCATCATCATCATCCTTGGCTTAGCTTTCATCCGTCTTTGTGTTGTGCCTTTTTTCTTTAAGTTTTGGTACTTTTTTCACTCTTTTATCTTTAAAAAAAATAAGATGCTGGGAGGATATTGGTGTAAATAGACGGTGCTTTTATCATCATAGCCCCAGCTAATATAGCTCACAGTCTTTCTTTACTACTAACTACAAATTGATGGCTTAACAGAAAAAACAAAAAAAAAAGCTTTAAAATTTCCAATCAGGGTATTTCACATTCTGTGGGCGTAAATTTCTCAGAAGAACAACTTTTTCATACATATATAAGCCAAGCACACGGCAGACATCGGGTAGGCAGCAGTCCAAGGTGAGATTAGGTAAGGGTATGGTGTGGTCGTGGCTCAGTTGATTGTGATGTGAAGGTGTCTGGCGACTGGGTAGGCTGAACTTGAGTCTCGCTAACTCTCTGTTGTACCATTCCTGCTAGCTAATATGTAAGTGAAGGTCCCTTTGAGGTCAATCACGAGTTGATTTTCTCTTAATGTTTTCCCAGACATAATATGTGCATCGTTAGTTAGCCATTTAGTTCTGCTGGCTCTTTGGGAATCCGTACAAATTGCTTAAAATGGAAGAAAGAGAGGAAAGAAAGATGAAATAATGTTTGGTTCAAAATCCTTAACCTAATCATTTCTTGATGTGGTGTAATATATTTCCTCCATAGTATACTAGTACTATACGTTTTGGCTAAAAAATTCAGAATACTAGATGCTTGCATTTATACAAAATACATTTATAATGATCATCACTGGGATCATTATGGCGATAATCAAAATATTTCATATCTCACGCCTACGTCCGGCCAATTAAAGCTGACAAATTAAGACAGCTCTCTCCGTGAGTTCAATCTTTTATCCCATGCGTTATTATAATGTTTCACGTTCTACCCGATTTATGTGATCATAAATATTCACAGTCACAAAGAAAAGGAGGGGGAAACTGGTGCAAAATTCCATGCCAATTTTTCATTCACAATCCACACGGCTTGTACTACATTTACATATACTCGCGTGTTTTTTGATGATATGACAAGTGAACTTGAATCCTCTTCGTACTCTTTTCTTCATCATTATCCTTGTCAAGCTTTTTGCTCAATCTGCAAAAAAACAACCTAATTCAATTCATAATTGTTTATGGTAGTGCAAGATCAAAAGAAGAACAGGAGAACAGCACAACCACAACAACACACCACGTTTTTTGCGAAAGATAATATATAAGATAGGTTGAGTCAAAATCAAAAATCGGTTAAATCTGAAGATGACCTGTCGTAACAACATTTCACATGTAATAAGAATAATAACATATTATATTTCATATCACACACACACACTTTTTTTGCAAAATAATCCGAGAGACCGTGCCAAATCAAGATCAAAAATAATATTATAATAATATTATCCTGTAAAAGGATTTTTATTATGTTCTCTATAACCTTTGTATTTTACAATCAAATTATTGTGCATTGAAAAAGGAACAAGAAGAAAAAGAAAGAAGAAAGGGGAGGAGGAGTAACGTAAATGAGATGGAAAGGCTAAGCAGGGCAACCTTTTGACCTACACACACATAGAGTCTCAGTCCGTGACTTTTATTCTCTTAAATTTTCATTTTTGGAGTTTTCCCCTTCGTTCCCCTCTCCACTTCTCACACAAAATGAATAATGCTTTGTTTCACACAAGTAGGTATAAATAATACATAAACTCTGCTCTTCATTTTTCCTGCGTAAATATCAAATCAACATTATCAATATTATTTNTTCCCCTTCGTTCCCCTCTCCACTTCTCACACAAAATGAATAATGCTTTGTTTCACACAAGTAGGTATAAATAATACATAAACTCTGCTCTTCATTTTTCCTGCGTAAATATCAAATCAACATTATCAATATTATTTACATCAAACGCAAACCTTGTATCTTGTAGTATATCGTTCAACCAACTTGTATCAAGCTGTTATAAACAAAGCCATTAAATATGCTCCTTTTAGTATTGTATTTTTTTGTATATCAAAAGGATTTAAAATCTTTTTTTATACTTTTCATAAAAAATAAGAATTGAATCCCTTTTCTCACAAATCACGTCATAATTTCTTCCTATAATCTTTACGACATAAACTTTAGCTTACATAGCAAAATAAAAGTCATAATAATAATAATATTTGTAATAGGTACAAGAAAAACACTTGCACTTGCATTGATGCCTAGAGGGAATATATAACATAATAGTCTATCTTTTATTATTTGGTTCTCTCTTAATTTCCTTATGAAGCTAACAAATTTATGTGCTACACAGGCAGCACTTGGGAGTTTTCATCATAAAGATATGCATTGTATATTTTGTCAAGTTTGTTATTAATAACAGAAAAGAGAACGAGACGAGAGCTATATTCGTAGTATTCCTTCAAATCCTCAGATTGAAATATGCCATTGCTTCATATTTCTTTTAGCTATTCTACTCGAATGTGTATATTTGTGTTGAGACAGAAAACTTTGTTTATGCATATCTATCGTTTCTTTCATCTTGGTTGGTATTTCGTTTATTTAATCTTTATGCTGAAATAATAATGAAAAGGGAAAAAAGGAAGTTTGTTCTGATATGAGTTAAACTTTTCTAGGAAAAGCTATGTACAAGCATAGTATACGTATGCATGCATGCACACATAAGATATAGATTTATTTTATTTTTTCTTTAAAGTTTCAACCTTATCAAGTTTCCCATGAAAATTGCCATTTTCAGCGTTCACCATCGTTGTATATTACGACAGTTTGTGATTAAACTTGTGCTGTACACACACATAGAACACCACCACCACCCCACAGCTACGTAATCATCATCAAACTATGAACTGAGCTACACCATACGTAAAATATTGTGCTTGTTGTTATACGCAGGCTTAAGTAAGAGTGTTAAGTGGTGTAAAAATAAAATATATTTTATCTTTTTTTTCTGTAATGTAATAAGGCATGTCACAACCTTAAGAAGTACGTAAATAAATAATGCTTGTAGAAAACATGAAATACACACGACATACATACATACTTGCATTTATCCTTTTCTTAATTTCTACTTTTCCTATACTACCATAAGTCATATATAACTTATTATTACATATTATTATTATTATATGTATTTCTTGACGGGGAAAAATATAGGTATTTATTTTCAAACGAAAAGTATATGTAGATACCAATAATAGCTGTGATTATTACTGTTGGATCGTTAATAAACTTGACTATTTTTTTTATTTAGGCTTCCTTTTCTTATTACTAATGCTTACATAGTTTTAAAGAAACTTTCGTTTCCTATTTTCCCCTCTTCTGATTTACTGCATGATTCACGACAAGCAAAAAAAATAATTTTAAACTGTGTTGTACAACTTATCTAAATTGCTCCAAACCACAGAACAGCGTGCATAATCATAGAAGTAGCCAACCTTTTTTTCGTTGGTTTAACCTTTTGTGACACCGAAAAATTTCAAATGTTTTCTACTGCTGCTTACTGACGAGAGGACAATAATAATAATAACAATAATAAGTAGACGAAGAAGAAGAAGTTGAATGCTTTAAAACAAAAGGAACTCATTATAAAATTTTACTTTGTGCAGTGTATAAAATGGTTGTGTACTACTGAACTGGTGAACCCTCCAAGCCAATTAAGTGTATTGTTTTTTTATTTGCATGTAAAATTACATTAAAAATCGTAATATTTTCTTGTAAATAAACCACTACTACACTGATCTATTTTACCTGCAAAAAGCAAAAGAGCAAACAATAAGTAGCAGGAGTAGAGCGGCGGCGGCAGCTGCTGCTTTCATACATGCTGTTGTTGTTATGCTTTGTTGTAATATACTGGCCATGAAATTATAAATCGAAAATTGTATTTTTTTTTCTTGTTGTTTTGTCTTAATTTTTTTCGATGATGATTGCTTTCTTCCTCGCAATAATAAATATGTAGTAGGAATAGTAATAATAACGCACGTAGTCCCTCAAGCATGGGTTTTCTATTCTCATTTGAACTCACAGTAAACTACACCGACCTTACCAACTTACTGACTGACTACACCGTATTTTCTTTCTTTAAAAAAAAATTAATAAATACATACTAATGTGTACTACTACTCCCAGTTGTTATATAGATGAATCATGCATGATCTTCCTAATCATCATTTTTATGTTATTCACGATGGCGATGATGACGATATAAAAAATCCAATATTATCTTGGGTGCATACACGCATTCTGTTTGCAGTTGTCATCTCCAAAAAAAAATCTTGTGGTGCTGTTGTGGTGGAAGAAAAGATACATACATACATACATACAGCATACAATATAAGCATACATACAGCATACACAGACAAACACAATCATTGAAGCACCTGTTTTGCTAAAAGATATGATGCTGCCTATTTAATGGAATGAGAAAATAGGAATAAAAAAATGTGCACTTCACGTCCGTCAAAACTAGATCACAAGTTAATAGGAGAAAAAAAAACCTTTTGTTTTGCTAAGTCTGTTACGCTTTTATGTTGCTGATGCTAAAGCTAATCGAACAGGCTAACTTTTTTTCGGTGGCAGCAGAGAAGCAACAAATCGTCTCTCTTTCAGTAAATGTTTCAAGTTACCAGTATTTTAAGAGAACTGCATCAACTATATATGCAAAAAAAGATCTATTGTCTTGATGATGATGATCAAGAAGGAGAAGAAAAATAAAAAGCAGGTAACAACAAAACGGGTCTTCACATTTTTTTTCCTGTGCTGCAAAAAACCAACATCTTTGGTGCTGCTGTTCCTGATAATATATACTATCTATACTATCTATACATGCTACTTATTATTACTTATTTACTATATGTATAGCTGTAAATGAAAACAAAAGAGAGAGAAATAGACTGGCAATAATAATAATAATAATAATAATAATAATATAAGCAATCAAAAAATTGACTGTTGTGTCGATGCCGGACTGACTAAGTGACTACAAAATGTAGGCATACTTATGTACATGTACACAGATATAAAGTAGAGAGAGAGAGGAAGAAAATGAGGTGACCAAAAACTAGGGTGAGTTATTACATTGTTCTTGTTAACTTTTGCTTGTGTATTTTTATTGTTATCATCATGAATTTTGATTTGGTAGGAAGCGTAACCGAAACACAGTATATAACTGGTAACATAAATGTTGCATACTTTTTGCCGAAGCATCGTCGTCGTCGTCATTATAAACATTTGAAGAGCAACACAGCACCAAAAGGAAGCTATCGAGGATCACGATGATGATGTATGAATGAAAAATTCATGTCAATACAATCGACATAATATTGATGATAATGAGGCAGCAAGAAACAACGGTAGCATTCCTAATACACAAAATACTGCCGAGTGTGTATAAATAATCTTGGTGAACCGTCTATTGAAGAATGCATATGAAAGAGCACGTACAAAATTGCAAGATTTTTTTGATCATTATAATAATATACCTACATGATCTTATGAAGGTGCAGAGAGATTCCAAGACGTCAAAACAGAGTCACAAGAATCATGGTTTTTTTTCTTCTCCTAGCATCGTTCGTGAGGTTGCAATAATAGGAAAAAATATTGATATCTTTTATTATTATTATTATTATTATTATTATTGTTATTATGCAGAAATAACGATATCTCATTGAAACACACCGTGTGGCCGGTCTCAGATTACTTGTTGCAGATATTGATATCCCACGAGAGTGTTACGAATTAAATTGGCCATGTGATTGAAGTGATTACAAGAAGAAAGGAATATCCACACAGAAAGAAAAATCCTTTGTACTCTTCAGCAGCGCAGCGTTTACTCCTGCTGCTGCTACTACTACTGCTGACCAACAAGCACATACACATTGTGATGATTGTTGTGTTTTTACTTACATACTATTCTTCTTTTATATTTTATTTTATTTAAAGACAAAAAATAAAATAAAAACTTGCTGCATAATAAAGTATTATTACTCTTGATCTTGGCATGTTTGATTGGTGACCAGACAAGAGGAGACGGGTAAAATAACTCTTTTAAAACAAAGTAGTATTATTATTGAAGTATATGTAAGTGTGTTACGTTACACCATCATACAAAACATCATGCTGCTATATATAATAATATGCTACTTTACCTACAATAATAATAGTAATCCCGTTGAATATTTTTGTGTGTGTGTGTGTGTGGAGATTTGAGTATAATAATAGAATTCTTTTCTTGTTTTGTTGTTGAGAAAATGTTTCCTTTTATTTTGCTCCCGCATATGATGATGATGATGATGATCACTACTTCTACTACCGCTATCATCATTATTATCACCGTCACACATTACTACATTATATCGCTTAACTAACTGGCAGTGGTGCAGCAACACAACAAACCACAAAAAAGTTAAACAGTCAAATAGTCAGAGCCAGACTCAGGGAAAACAACAAACAACTTATTGTTAGTGAGTGTATAAGACAAGAAGACATCACATAAACATAAGTTTTTTGTTTGTAAATATATGGACGATTGTTGTTGATGGTATATGATGGTGAGAGGGGAAGAGAGAGAGAGAGAGAGAGAGATGATGATGATGCGTGAGTATATAGTACTCTTGTTAGTAAGCCGGAGCACGTCCCTAATAATAAGGATTCTTTTTCAGACCAAAGGATGCATATATAATGTGGATAATTGACAAGGAGAAGATTTATTGAGCGAACTTCTCCTGCCTTCTTGACCAAATGAAAAAAAGAAAAAATACAAGAAGGCTCTTATTCTCTGTAGTAGAACAGGATAAAGGATACACCATACTAATAATAATGATAATAATAATGATAATAATAATATTATTATTATTGATATGCATAGCATCGGTATATAACTTGTATTGCGTAAGAAAGCGTTTATAACTTTTACTAATCTACTATGTCCACTGTTGCATGTCCAAGAGCAGACGGTCACTAGTCACTACTACATCCAACCACATTAACATCATTTATGCATACCAGTAAGTATATGTAGTTATTATGGTATAGTTTCAAAAATAAATTAAACAATGTGTATGTGTGTTGTATGTGTGTTGTAGTAGCTGTTGTTGTAAGAATGCGTATTTCATTAGAGCGCAGTTAAATTGTGTATGCCACTCGTATCCCCATCACGTCAATAGCTCACTCAACACAAACTCTCCTTCTTATTCTCCTTCGGCTCATTTCATTTTTCGAAATCAATTCTAACTTCTTCCTAAAGTAGAAGAATATAACGCACATATGTATGCATACATAATATAAATGTTGCATATTATACAAGAGTAGAGATCCATATGTATACCTAATAACATTACCATAGTTGGTACTGGATTTATTTGATGTTTTCCCACTTAGCAATATGTCAACTGTTGAAAAAAGAGCTACCTTAAATGCACCTTTCGGCCACGTCAGTCATAATTGATTTAACGCCACCACGTGAGTCGAATTTATTTTGTTTCCGCTGCATGCACACATTTGTTTGTGTGGTGAGTTTTAAAAAAAAACATTCAATAAAATATTTTACGGGGAGAATTGAGACTACATATATAGAGGTTGGGGCCAGGCTAAGAAGGACACGACCCAACAATTATCTTTTCTTTTCCTTGTCTTCTTTCTTCCTACAATACCTACATGCTCTTAAACAGTAAACCAGGAGATTATCTTCTTCTTCTTTTTTGCACAAACATACACACATGTATATGTGTACTTATTGCGAGACAAGCCAACCGAAAGAAGATGAATCATTGTTACACATTTAAATTTGGTTTGTTGAGGGGAAAAGACAGATGGGCGAGAGAAAAGTCTTGAGCAAGAGTCAGTAATCTATAACAACAGTAATATATTAAATTGTATTACTTTTTATGTGGTTACCAGTTATTAACATTATTTGTGTATGCGTGTGATGCTCTTCGCATGTTGATCTTCTTATTTTTCCTATCTTACTGCTGCTCCTGCTGCTGCTGCTGAGCTGCTAAAAGCTCGTTTCGTTGTAGTATTTGTTGATCCTGCTGCAGTGCCAAATAAATACCTATAGAAAATGCACTTGACTTTTTACAATTTTCATGGCTCACTGGAGGGTAAATAAGTGAAGCAATCCATATTTTATATATACATCACTATACATTATAATATATCAACATGATGATGATGATCGCCATTTACCATCATCTTCTTCTTCATCTCTCTGTATATACATATATCCATTCTCCTCGTCATCAAGATGGCTTTTCAGTTTTTGGCATCAGTAATTCATTGACCTTTTCATCAGCACTTTTATATATTCATACCTTTTACTTTGGCAGGTAAATATTTTGTATGTAAACATTATATGCATAAAACATGCAACATGATGCACAGTTTGTTAACGTATCACCCAAAGAAGAGCAAAAAAAAAAATACTGCCCAGAGGAGATGATCAGATGGATGGACGTTGGCTTTGTTGCTGTTGCCACTTGCCACCATACAAGTTGTGTGTCAGCAAGCATGGCTCAAAGATTTTTTTTTCGACGTTATATAGATGGATTATTATTACCATTTGCACACAGGTTGTTGTTGTAATATGTGTAATCGTAGTAATAGTTCATAAATGATTAATAGTTTTTTATGCTGAAATGAATGTTCATCTTTCGTTATCAAATGTTTGCAATATTTGCATTATTATTGACCATGTCTGTTCTGTATTCGCCAACTAAAACAACTTTAGTTGTTGGATATTATCATCATTTATATTTATTCTATCAATAATATTTGATACTTTTACAGATGCGCGTTTTTAGACAGGTTTTAACTGCTGAGAAAATGTATCTCCGAAAATCATAATACACGAGACGGATGTCGTTTATTCCTTCAATTGTATCCACGTTCATTAAGGGAAGCATTACGTCTTATCTACGTACAATTGGAATCCTTCATCAGTTATATATTTTAAGCTTGTCGTCTGAACTGACCAAAAATGAAAATATTGTAAAATACTAATTGCATCGTCAACAAACACGGTTGAACAGTTAAATCAGTTAAGTGTTAGCTTATAGATAGTATCACCGGGAATTTTTAAGGTGTCGTCTATCCTTCAACAATTACCCATATAGCTCTCAACAAAATTTGAAACGCGATAAGCGCACCTTATTTTTTTGCGGGGATGATGATGATATGATGAGCAGTAGCTTTTTAACTTTGTTTACTACTACGACTTTATGTCTTTGCACTTTCAAAAAATCTGTGAGATGGTTGCTGATGATAATAGTACGGACATGTTGCCTTTGCTGTTGTGTTGATGATGATGCTAATATAATCGTCGTATAATTAAACGCTCAAAGGCAATAATGCAGAGCACAAAATAACTGGCTTATTATTCCGCCTATATCACCACCACCACCACCATTCAATAGATACATATAGGAGCAGCAATGGAATGAAGAAAACGCACCTGCTAAAAATGACGATCAGTTTTTTGTGGTTCTTGCTCCTGCTGCTTCTTCTTCAGCAGACATATAGACTTAAAGCTTAATACAGGGAAAAGGTATTTTGCTGGTAGGCAGCAAAAAAAGGTAAATCTAAATGGTAATATTATGTTTTGGTAATGCTGCTGATGATCAAAAAAGAATAAAATGCTATATGGCTGATTCTTTCTACCGCAGCAGCACCATTCTTATAGTAAATATATGGTCTTTCTTGCATCATGAAAGAATTTTTTTTTTGCTTTCCCTTAAGGCTTCACGACGACGATACTGTTGACTGCTGACGAGCTAAAAGATTATAAGAGCCAATGAAAAGTCATGAAAAATATTTAACCATGAAATTTGAGGATGATCATGATGATGGTGAAGAAGAGGAGCATGTACAAAAAATTATTTGATTAGGTATTGTGTGTGTGTGTGTGTGTGTAGACACATGTATCTTTGAAAATTATTATTGTATGAATTACCAGGATTGGATGATTATGATTATGATGATGATGATCATGGTCAGCATGTGTGTATAATAATATGTATGTATATACAAAGAATGAATGCGTGCACAAAATATGTTGTAATTTTTGAAAAAAAAACAACTTATTTTGACGTTCTCTTCAGTTCTTGTTGACTGTGTGTACCCATTTTATTCCTCTCACGGCAATTTGCATGCTTTTACATGTAGTATTATTGGGAGAATTTTTCTCTTTTTAAAAAGGAGACATGGAATTCGCATGCGTCATTATTATTATTTATTTATTTTTAAATATTAACTCAAGATGACTATGACCAATCTCAATAAAGACTTTTTTTTATAAAGTCCGGGCCTTTTACAACAAGGGATGCATACAGAATCACATTTAGAAAATTATTGAAAACTCATATTTTGGAAATTGGTCTGTTTTCGCTGTAGGAAATTTTTTGACTCATTCACGAAATACGTGTTTTCCATCATAATCGCCATTTGAGTTTTTACAATGCTCTACAACAATCCAAGGGGGGAAAATACCATGTTTTTATAGCTTAAACTTGACAGCCAAGAGAATCATCATGATGATGCCATTGTAATTTTGGATATGGTTGTTGTATAAATGGTTGTATACCAACATAAACCTGTGGGACATTTATATTTATATTGTTAAAAGGTCAAGTTTTTTTTAAAGACTGTACATTATGTATCTACGTAAATTGGTCATGGAGGAGCACACACTATTTCAAGTAATGTTTCAAAGTAACGTTACATGTTTTATTTTTATTTTCTAAACTATAAAAAGTATTAAGTGCGAATTGCTGCTTTTCTTTCTGATTTTTTTTTGTGTTTAAAGAAGTGAATTATGCAAAAATGTTTTGAACTCTCTGCACAAAATATATAAGCAGCCATTCATTCTCACATGTCCACTTTATATTTATCACTTTGTCATGATCAGCAACTCAAAACAGTGGTCGTGAATCATTGCTAAAGTGCTTCTATTCGTAACTGCAGATATACTACTACTCGTTCCCAAATTATCAAGACAAAAAGTGCGAAATGTAGTTCGACCCGATATCACACACATTTGACTTATGTTGTGCTGCATGCAATCATTAGTACCATAACTTCTTGTTATTCTCATAAAAAAATATTTTTTTGTTATCCTCATCAGCAACAGCAGCAGCAACAACAGCTAGAACTTGAGAGAAAAGACAATGGAGTAAGTAGGCACGGTCATTACGATTAACAAGTAATCTTAATGCATTTCAAACATAGCTAGGTTTTTGCTGCTGTTGCTGGCTGATAAGACTGTACTTAACTTTTCTTAAAAAATCTCTGCCTTATTAAGCCCATACCCGTTCTAATTGTAAAGATTGATGAATGGTTGATGATTTGCTTATGTAGCCCAAAACACCAATGAATTATTCTTTTTTTTTCTGCTGGCAAAATTGACACAACCACAAAACAATGCGTAGGTATATCATCATCAGCAGCCGCAGTAGACAAAAAAGAAAGAAAAAAGTACACAATCACAATCAACATGGCCAATGTCATTTGCATATTGATTAGCTATTCTAGTTTAAGTTGTACACATAGTGAGTTTTTTCGGCATATGGTTAAAATGAATTTTTCCACTCATTTGGCTTGTGGTGATGATGGATCTTTAACGTGTAATTTTTAATTGACATCACCGTCTTAACGCACCGTCAAGAGAAGATGACAGAAGCAGTGGTCTAGAAGTAGATGGGATGCTTGCCATATCGATAAAAAATCCACATAAAAAAGTCAAGAAACAATTCAGGCTAATTGCTAAAATGGCTTATAAGAACGTAAGGATGATGATGATGATGATGATGAAAAGGGAATAACACTCAATTAAATTACCTATTTTAATGTCAGTTCACTTTACTCTTTTTTATGTTTTATATTTTCTGTCGTTACACCACCATCATATAGTCAGGTGGCAGATTGTATGACATATTGCAGGCACAACGACATTGTGTATTATTCGATATTTAAGTAGGTACTTACAATA
>JAHZNC010001253.1:0-11850 GCA_027744095.1 Zhuqinia jingwanae
AAAGTCGACTCTACTTCTTCTTTCCCCAGCTCATTTTCTTAAATGGAGATTAAATGGCCTCAGGCTGAGACACAGCTCATTACGTTGACAAAGGATTTACATTTTGTTATTTTGTAGGATACTTGACAAGACGAATGAGTAGAAGTCGGGTTGAATGAAGAAGAAAGAGTATTACAAAAAAAAAGAGATGGGTATGAGCTGGTGAACAAAAAGATGCCACCTACGAAAGTCTTTAAAAAAATGCACGTGTTGACTTTCAGCGCAAATTGTACGTACATAAAGAAAAGAGGAATTTAAAGAATAGCTGGTAACATACCGTGTTTTCATGTTAAAATGCATTCGACTATGCATGTAGGTTGTAGGTATTTATATACTTAGGTATTTCTTGGCATTTTTTATATTCTTGTACAAAAATTCCACAAAAAAGCATGGGAATACATGTGCGCGTATGTAATCATAAAATAATTTCATTCTTTTCGCAGCTCTATATGCATATTTTGAATTTTCCTTACAAAATGAGATCACCAGAAAAAACTTATATTTACTTCATTTTTACTATTACTCCATACATTATGTTACACACATACATAAATATTTGCTTGGCAGCAGCAGCAGCAGCAGCAGGGAAAAGTGAAAAACATCTTAAAGCATATTTTCCTACATTTTTCCCTTGTGTGTCATGTTTGTGCAACCATTCAACTATGAAATGTATACAAATACATATACACAAGCCAAAATTTAAAAAAAAATCTGTAAAACACGAAGCAAGCATTTTGTGGAGGAAGCTGGTGTAATTTTCAATGGAAAGAATATTGCATACTTGTGTTCATGTACTAAAATTAATATGTTGTATATGTAGAAACAAAAGGAAAAATGGTTGAATAAACGCAAAAAAAACATAATAATAAATTATTGTTTGGCCAGCCTTTTAACTCACATGGAGAAAAAACGTGAAAAAATTTATTGCTATTATTTTGCAATCTCCAAAGCTCTGCTCTCCTCTTTTGTCCCCCCCCCACACACACTGACTTTTTTTTACTTTTTTTTTCTATTTCGAAAAGTGCTCTTTTGACACATCCTCTGGGGAGTCAGTCTAGTAAAGTCGTGCGTGGTATGAAGCTGTATATTATTATAAGCTTTCATTAAAAAAAGTAATTGAAGTAATGACAGATTCACGAGAAATTATATCTACCCACTGTGACGATAATAAAAAAAAGGTTTCCTTTCGTATGGATGAGAGCTCTGCAGTTGTTGTTATTATTGTTAATGGTTCAAGCATTTACGTATGTTTGTATGGGAGTCACAGTCAGGCGGTTATGTACAGCTTTCCCCAAAATAACAAAAACAGCACACACTCCAAAAAAAACACAACAAAATACACAGCCCCCCACCCCACACACACAAGTCCTTTATATTTCGAGAAACGTAAATGCTAAATGTTAACAGAGAGAAATAGAGAGAGCAAATGTAATAGCAAAAAGCTCTCGAGCTAACTGTATATATATGTTTGTGTTGTTGTATTGTATACCAATACGTTAATGTTTGTTTTTTGTTTTCTTTACTTCTCTTTTCAGAGGATCTCAAATTCGAGCCAATTACAGCGGAAAGCTTGAGAGCTGAAAAAGGATTTGCAAAAGCTACCAAAAAGCAGCAAAAGGAGCTAGACGCCATGAGGAAAAGGCATCATAAACAACGGATTCTCATTCAGAAGCAGCAGTGTGTTGCCATTGAAAAGCTTGTCAAAGGGAAACAGTAAGTTTTTTTTTAGATTTTATTTTTATTTTGCTACGCTGCCCGTATACAATATATTATATTAAGTATATTCACTTATACTACGATCATATTTATGTGCTCGTATGTTTTCCTATTATTTTTCTTCGTGGCTCTTTTGATCCTTCTTCTTATGGCTGGCTTTGTTCAGTTTTATGAGTATATATTTATATGATTCTTTGCTGGGTGGCCTGACCTATAGAATTTGTTCGTTTTTGCCTGAAAAAATAAATGTGGACAGCATGTTTAAGAGAGCGAGAAAAGGGTTCAATAAAAATATAATAAAACAGCTAAAAAAAATACAAGGTGGTTAGGAAAAAAAGGAAAATTGGACATGAGAGGGGGATGAGAAATTAACTGCAGTAAATAGAAAGCTACATTTTTCATAAGTTACTTTCTCCAGGTACCAAGCTGAATATGGTGAATACGCTACTCTCTATATAACATTGCAGATAAATAGGGCAAAAGAGTTTAAACCTGATTTTGCCTTTGGTTATCTGATAATATTGTAAGCTTTATTCTTGTTCTTTCCTGCAGGGAATCAGATTATCTGAATTACATTATCCAACAAAATATATAATTTGTTCTGGTGCTGTGGTCAGTCAGTCCATAGTTGTCCAGTCCATGCAAAAAATAATAATAATGTAAAACGAAATAATATGCTGAAATTATATATAAAATATATACATTTATAAGTAGAAAATCTATTAAAAATGGATGGACATGGTCATGGACTGACTGAACTGTGTTTCATGCACACAAGCAAATAAAATGTTTGCTGAATGTAGAACAATTGGGTTGGGCTGATGAGGATATAAGAAGATACTTGGTTTGCAAAANAAAAAAAAAATTATGCGCAGGTAAACCCCCTTAAGTCGTAAAACCAAATCATTTTGTGCCCCGAGTCATCCTAAACAAATATTGTAAAACGTGTACAAAATAAATAACAGGAAAAAAGGGACATAACCACTACTACTACTACTACGACACAAATCGGAGGAGTACATGCATATATATTATAGGCATCATATAATATTATAAATTAAATTACATTCTGACTTGAACAGGAAAAAAAACGTTGCAATAAATGTGCGCGAAAGTAGAACAAATTCAAGGAAAAAGTGAAAAAGAAGAAAAAAATTCTGTGTATAAATAATAGGAAGACAATTTTTCCATTTTATTGTTATTATCGTTTTCAGAAAATTGTGAAATCTCTTCTCAGTAAACGAGCTAATCAATCTCACATGACTAGAAAAAATGGAGGATAAATAATAAGAAAAAAATAATTTTTATTCATGCCTTTTTTTCTGGAATTATGAAACTTTTGATCTTTTTTTCTCTGGAAAAATTGAAAAGCATCGTCTTTCCTATCTATATGTACAATAGGACAAAAAATACTTCTTTTCCTTTTATTAAGAATCACTCCAAAATATAATTATAATTATTATAGCAATTTGTTTTGTTTATTTCTGAGTAAAAGTAAAAGTTATTTTTATGATTGATTGTTCCGTCGAAAAATTGTGAAAGGAAAATTGTGTTTTTATAAATATTTTTTTGCGTTTCAACGATTTTTGTGTGAGCTGTAGTGTAATTTGTAACAATAATAAAAATGATTATTTTTATTATTACTAAAAGGTCACGTTATATATTACTCTAATAGGCAATCAAACAAGTAATTGTGAAGGCCAAATCTCATCATCATAGATTCCACATTTGTGAAGAACGTGACTACTACTCTGCTCTCTTGATTGAAACCAGCTCAGATTTCTAATTAGCTCATATGTAACAATAAGTTTTGATTAGCATAATAGCAACGCGTGCTCTCCGATATTTTAGTTCAATGTTAGCGAGTAGGCGTTTCTCATTCAAACTTCATTAATTTAAGTATAAATGAATACCTATAGTTTGAAAGAAAAAATCTTCAAGATGTAATAAGTAATATTATCACTTTTGCCACTTTTGATGTATTTTTAGAACATCAATGTTCATTCTATTTTCATCAAGTGTTCTCAACATGATAGCACCTCTACATAATATTTTGTGGCGCAGGAAGAAAGTTTCCATTTTCTTTCAAGAGGGGCATCATCATGAGTGTGTAGTAGAGAGTAACATGATCATAATAATAAGATAGGCTTTTATTCATTCCGTTCGACTTTCACATAGCAAATAAATGTAACCTTATTCTGTTTTATACACTTTCATGTGATTTGCCTCACAAGTTAAACATTCTACATTTTTTTTGTGATACATTTTGTTATATTGACTCATGATGTCTAGGGTCTATGGTAGCTGCTGGTGTAAATGCTGGACAGTGCAGAGTGTGTATATAAGTTGTATGATCAGAATGAGTAAATAAAGCTTTCATCATCACCACAGCAGAAAGAGTTGCATCTCCTTCTCTATCGCAGCGCATCGACATAATAAATAGTTTGCTCACGTCCATCCTTCATCATCTCGCCTTCCTCTGAGCTACTACTGATGCGAATAAAAAAAAGTATTAAGATGAAAAACCAGACGCAAATTTATTATTAGCTGGGGCTATGTGTGCAACCTACTTTTACCATAATTCTATATAAAAAAATGTTTTTGTTTGTATATAGCATATAGGTACCTATATTTTTAATCAAGCTGCCCCACTTTAGATGCCATTTTATGATGATGAGTTTTGGGCACTTTTACAACACATTTTTTTTAAATGATGGTGAAAGAAGGTGAAAATGTGATGTGGAGGCCACAATCACCATGCTATGATGTAACGTACAAAACGAACTATAACATTATATTATAAAACTATTTAATATATATACACACAATAATTCATTTGTGTTTGCAAATGAATGAGATACTAAAATTGCTTATTTATGCGTGTAAATGGATTCAGGGTTGTTTGAATGAAAATATTTACCACTTTCCACACTCCACTGCTCAAATGTTATTATGAGTCGAATAAGTCATGTAATAATGATCATATCAAAGGCATGGGTGCAATCAAGCAAGCTTTCTTCATTAACTAAATTGTATCATTAACATGAACTTTTTATTACTATGAGACTCATCATCACACACACACACAGTTATGTGTACAAACTTGTCAAGCTGTCAATCCCAATCCCATGATGATCGCATCCGTCTGGGCTGTTCAAGTATGAAACTCCCGCCATAACATGTGCACTGTGTTCCAAATAATAAACAAGGAATGTATTACGATGTATTCATGAGTAAATTATTATGGAATCATCATCATCAGATTATTATTATTCATTATTATTCCAATTCCAGCAATGATTCACGCAAGAATATTTTGTGGTAGATTTATTGTGACTGTTGAATTGGTTGAGTGAATGGTGATCAATTATGTCTGTTATATACTTGTCGATAACACATAATTTTCACCCTTAGCAACGGAATAGAATGTGTCACTTCACCCCGTTGACACGTCATTACTGTGTTTTTATACAACTTTCCGTCACTTTTTCATAAAACTTTTCGCCTGTCATGATGGCTCATAATAGTATTTTATACTTCATCCACACATGACGGGAGTCCACACATTTTTCTCCGACAAAATTTAAATCTCTCTATATATAATTATTCGGATCATGAGAAAGTAATGACGAGGGACAGTAAGGTGAAGGAAAGGTCAAGTAGGTATATAACAGACATTTATAAAAAATAAAATATTCTTATAAAATATGTGCATACATATAGCCATATATATTATAAACGCTTTGATATATAAAAAAATATTATATATCATCGTTATTCAAGCCAAACTTCAAACAAGTTTAATATTATTATGAGGCATGCTATTATTATTTTCATCTGTGTGGTGTACTTTTCTCTTTTATGGGCTTATATTCCTGAACGACTATGACTTTACATTATTACACAGGTCGATGTCAAACTAGGCATGGATGTTGTAATATATGCATGCATACTCTCTGCTTTTCATGTCACGTAGCAGAGCAGAATAATAACCAGCCAGTAACTGGATATGAAAGTAATCAAAAAGGAAGTTTTAGTTATAAATGAATAGATTAATCTAAATTTTGTCTGCCTTCACCTTGAAATAGAAACTTGTACTTTAATAATATTATGCATGTCTGCGTGTATATACATATTATGTGTGTATTGTATATATGTATCTTGAGACATGGGCATTGCACTATATGAGTGAGTGGATTGGGGAAGATAAAAAATAAGGCATGAGCTTATGTATGTAGGTATATATAATATATTATGATCATCTCCAATTCAATGATGATGTGCTCAGTAGAGCGTTGTCCATGAAGGTTTTTTTTTGTATAAAAAGGAAATATTTGATGATATCAGATAATATGATGATAAAGCAATATTATCTCTCTGCCTGTCTCCTTTTCCCAGAGCTACTCGGAAAAGTTTTTCGATTTAAGAGCGATCAATCACATTGTCTTTTGACGCGTTCCTGATACATAAACTAACTTTGTGAAAAGGAATGAAGATCATGATGATGTGTGTATGAAATATTATTTTTTTGCCGGAAAATATATTCAAAGTTTGTGTATGTACGCGGATAGGTATATTGGGTAGGTAGACGAGAAAGCAACTCGTTTTGAAACAAGATAAAGTTATCGGTTTCATCATAATAATCCAGTTCAATGCTAGTTTAGTGAAAGACCGAAAAATTCTTTCACATTTATGATTATTTTCTCAATACTTGGAAAAAGTACATGTACCAGGTTTTGGGTATATGTACATACCTATACTTAGAGATGTAGATAAACATGGACACTCTTATGTCAAGGTCCACAAAGAACAAATTTCCGTTTCATTTGCCACGAAAACTACAGATGTGATGATGAACGATCTGTTTAAAGCAATACTTTTACTTAAACAGCAGTACGCTGTGTTGTATATAATCACACATGATCGTCACCAATATATATATATTATAGGTACCTATGTACGTAGTATCGCATATTATGTAATATGGCATGTGTAGAAATGTTCAATTTGACATATCAAGCGCACAACAGCGATGTAATGGTTTTTACTAGTGGCATGAAGTGAATAGACATAAATGATGACGCGGTTTTTTTTTCGCAATAAAGCTAACGTGTGTGTATCCTTTTATTACTCTCTCACCAGGAATAACGATGTGGTCAATGATCCTTTGGTGCGAAAATTGGTGGCTGAGCAAACCAAGCAGTGGACTGAAATGAGCGACAAGTACCGGCGGGAAGAATGGGAGCTAATGAAAGGCCATTTACAGGCGCAGGAGGAAATCCTAAAGAAGCTAATGGAAGTCTCTCAGCTGAACCAAATGAAACAGTTGGATGCTAAGCATGAAAGGTAAGGCACTATGTGGGGTTATTTATGTGACATGAAAATTCTTGATTCCCATCATCATCATCACCAGCACAACAACAGTACAATGTGCATATACATAGTATATAAATGTGTGTATATTCCTATACACAATTGGATTTGTTTATGAAAGCTTGGTGAAAGCATAGAAAGTTTTGCGCTAAGCATTCACAAATTATGGTTCATGAATAAAAATGTATATACTCATTTGCGCCACGGTAGTGTTTTAATGCTTTTTACCGGATGTTTTCACAATGATCTGATGTGATGTAATGGGCAATGAAGGGCACAACTTTCATAATAATAATTTTCTTTGCTGACTGACACCCCAATATTGGTTTTTTTTTGTTGCTTCTAAAGTTAATTGGTTTTCAGTGTTTTTTTACTGCCGTTGTTGATGTTGTTGTTTTTTCACTCGAACGCATTCCATTATTTGCAGAGAAAAAAAGAAGCTTCATGAAAAGCAGCTGGAAGATCTGACGAGAGACATTCAGTCGGTAAGTAGTCGTAACCCAGTTACAGAATAATATATTATTATAATAATATTATTATATGAAGCTATCTATAAGTATATACTGTATACCTTTTTATGTTATAAATTAAATTACCTAGATGATAGTTACGTAATCTTATATACCTACCTAATGTCGTATTATTTTTTTAAAAGTATGAATCAATTATAGGTTTGTATAATTATTATTAGATTTATTAGAAAAGCTAGTATACATTTTCAGCTTCTTTTGACTGAGTTGCGTTAAAATGTAGGTATTTTGCACTATATCAAAAGGCGGGTATTATGTGTGAATAACTCCCTCTCCATAATACCAAAATATATTATATTATATAGGTCTATAATATTCTTCCCTTTTAGTTTAGAAGTAATGCAGCAAAACAAATCAATTGCACTTTTTTTAAGCTTGAATAAAAAAGCCGAGTCCTCGAATATCTTGCTTTATATATATACCTATATATCCTCCCATTAGGTAAATTATTATCATTCAGTCCAAAAAAAAATTATGCTTCTTACTTTTGGATATCACCATCACCATCATCAACCTATTAAAAATACAGAATAAAAACGTTTACAGAAATACTCAAACAAAAATCCGCGCTTAATATATAGTCACTCGTAACGTATTTGATAATATACAGACTTTTACAGCAATAATAACCTACAAAAAAATCCCCTTTCCAGTTTATAAAGTAGTAGGATAATAACAGTAAATTCGGCAAAAAAAATGTCAAAGAAAAAAAATACATAAAATATTCTACGGCTTGTTCCGATTTTTGTTTCTGCAATATATATGTATAATACCAACCTATAAATGTAAATTTACGCTGAACTCATTAAGCAATTCTTAACACACACGTTTGCTAATTTAACATATCACATCTCTTCAATCTTGTTTACTCTCTGTTCCTCTTTGTACGCTATACGTACAAAGAATAAAATTGTGTCTCACTAAAGAAAGGTCACAAATATATATGTTCTGTTTTTAGTATACTTCTCTTCTTCTCACTCTATAGTATATACTCTACTCACACACTTTTCTCATTCTTTCTCTCTTTCTCTCTCTCTTTGAGTCTTATGATCTCTCTTTCTTTCTATCTCTCTTGATATAATTCTCAAGGTTTATAATTTTAGCTAACAAAACTGTATAATATGTAAGTTTTAATGACAAAAGGCATATTATATACATACAACTGATTTGTCTATATGAATGTGTTGTTTTTTTGTTTCTTTTTTGTAGTCATTTGCTACCAACAACCTTGCCGAAAATGCCAAATCAAACGATCCATAATTTCCGTACTGTTACGGTACACCCTCTATCCCAAAAAAAAACAGTAAACAAGTAAACAGCTATTAAAGTAATCTTATACCTATCTACTATTATATATTATCTCTCTATCTTATCTATCTTCTGTGTATATATAATATATATTGTTGTCCTCCTAATATAATTGTTGGCAGCAGCACCACCACCATTATATATATACCTACTATGTAATAGCTACTTGTTAATTAAAATACATAATAATAATAATAATAATAATGTTATATATATACACATTATTAAAACATTATAATTCTATATAGTTACGTATACGTACTTATAATACATCTGTTCTTTTCGTAATGTACCTTATACTACAACATAATATAAAATATTATCTAAAGGTTAATTACTCTTAACCACACGTTTTTTTTCTAATCAGCTCTAATTAGTATATCTCTATCTTATCCGTAATCCATACCCCAAATAGTTACGCAATATGAGTATGAGCAATGTACGCTGTATATCGTATTTCGTGTTGAAGTTTTTACTTTCTCCAAGCTACCTGACAGCTACACCTACTACTACTACTACTACTACTACTGCTATAAATATGATACAAAATTTATCCTTTCTCTCAATATACGATAAAGAATGTGTATTTCGTAGAAACGTGTTTATTAAGCATATCCAAGGTTGACGCCGTCGAAAATGCAACATTTTTTAATTAGTAGAAAGCAACGCTGTCAACTCTGCGCGATGTGGATGATGGTGATCAATTTCATATTGATGATGATGACGATATATACATTAAAAAATATATTTATCAAATACATACATAGATTTTAAATGGTGTATAATATGCACTGTATATACATATATATGCCGGTCTTATATGTGAATTTTTCCCTAATTCCTAAATAACTAATACAAGGTTGGGGTAAATTGAGAAATGAGGCATGATTTTACTATGTATTCCTACAACCTGTATAAATATTAGTCAAGTAGGTTGTAGGTGCACGCACATTTTCAAATAGATCTGAATAATAATAATATTATAATAATATTACCTGTTTACAGTGAACGAAGTACTTGGGCACATTTCAAATTATGGCACATTAAAAAAATGATACGTACACTATCCATACATACCTGACAAACTACTATAATACCTAAATTTAATCGTTTTTTTTACTAAGAAAACATTGTTTATACGAATGCTAAGATTGTGGATCTAATTTGCTGTAAAATGTCTATCTTGATTATCTGCGACTTCTCTACTTTACAAGGTATATACACACACACACAAAATATGTATATAAGGTACATAAAAATACGATAGGAAAAAATGTTTCCGACTTGCGGAATGTTGTAAACAAAAGAAGAAGTGAGATGTGTGTTATATGTACGTGATTTGATCATGCATTTTATACAAAAGAAAAAAGTATACAAACAAACATACATACAAATTAAGGAGTTTTCTATAACTTGGAACTATAGTAAACTGTGAGGGTATGCCAATTATTTGAAAAGTCTGTTATATTAAACCCATTATCATTTCCAAAGTACTATAATATAATATCTACCTACATAGAATTCAATACATAGTTACTATAATATTGCAACTTTTGCTTTGAAAGGAAAGGAACTGCTTTTCTGACTTTATTTTAATTGATGAATAGAAAATGTAGGATTTATAACGCAATTATTATTATTACTGTTTTTTTTAAATCTTGTTGCAGTAATTGTTTTTTTTAGAAAGCACATAAATCTTTATAGAGCGCATATATATTATGTATATAGATAAATAGTGCATTCTTTTACTTAATGTATATATTATTCATCTTTTGTTTTTTAAGAGAGTTATAGCTACTGATATAGCGTTAATTATATTGTATTGATTAATTAATAAATTAATTATTATGTTGATTTTTTATAAATTCCTCAAAATATAAAATAGAGCTAGGTTTTATTGTTGTCCATTTTACAGGTTTTATCATTATTATTATTGTGTTATATAATCCCGATTAATATTGTATTGTTACACAGGCTATTGAAATGTACAAAAACGAGGAGGTCGAGCATGGACTGTCAGCTAAGTCAGAATTCTTCGTCTGATAACCGGTGAAAGTTCGCTAAGAAAAAAAAATATCTTTTTATCCATTTTAAGTATAGTATTTAAATGCATAAGTGAGTGAAAGCCTGTGGGGGAAACCGAGATAAAAAAAAACGATGAGATGCGCGTATAGTGTTTGTAGTCAACTGTTATATTTGTATGTTCAAATGAAGGTTTGTGATATATATTGATCTTATACTGTAACAAGTCAAAATTCTTGGGATGAATGAATAGGGCGTGTACTACTACTATACTATGGTGTAAATTTTTTTTTAGATTACTTATAATTTTATTCTTGACATAGATTGTCTAATTCCGACCAAAACTATATATTAAATATATAGTTTATATACTTACGTAATATACATACATATATGTCCATAATTTTTTTTTTAAATTGAAACACTCAAATCGCCTCTCGAGGGAGATTCTGTATTTTGCTGCAAGAAAAAAAAGAAGTTTAAATCAACTTAATTGGAAGAAAAAAATTGTATCAACAAAAAAAAAGTGGAGTACCTCGACCTCTACTGTTGGACACACGATATAGTCATCAATGTCATCATAAAGTCTTCTTGAAAAAATCAACCAAGATTTTGTCGGCCTTTTCATCATATTCTCATCCAGTCCAAAACATTTTTTAAGTATTTAAATATAAATATAACCAAACTCAATATTATATATATGGAGAGTTACAATATAATTGCTATACGTAAAGCGATTATGAAAAAAAAGATTAAGATAATAAGTGTACTAAATATACTACAACTACTTGTTGCAGATACCTATAAAGTATTTCTGAGTGTGCGAAAACACAACATATATACTTGCATGTATATTGTCGCG
>JAHZNC010001254.1:0-26420 GCA_027744095.1 Zhuqinia jingwanae
AAGCAACATATAAAAAAAGTGGTGAGGATGGACAGGAGGCGTAAAATCCATTAAAAATAATCTTTCCTTTTTTTGCTGTTCTAATTCTATAAATTCCTGAATGAAACTGACTTGGCTTAACAAAAATAAAAAGAATAATAAATACAATACCTATTTTTATTGAATACAAATAAGAAATTCAAAAGTAGGTAGCTACTATCTAATGTGTCAAATTGATGATAGGTATAGGCACATAATAATATACAACACAATAATAAAAAGTGTGTATACACTTGAATCCACTTTTTTACTCCATTTTTCTCATCTCCACTTGGGATAAAAACTTGAGCCGACAGGACAATTAAAAATAAACAAAACTATCAATTCATCAAACTATCTCTGAATGATTCACAATAACAATAATTACAGTGGAGGGACCCATGTGATATGATATATAAAAATTTTTTTTTTTAAATATTTTTAAAAAATATCGGTTTAGTTTGAACATGCATATAGTAGCTTGAACTTTTTTTGTATGTACCTACATTACTCTCAATCCATCATCAATCATCATCATCAACTGATCAACCTGCTTTTCTCGGAAATGACAATATAAGCGAGTCATCCCACCCACCCACGCACAATAAATGTATAATCATCATCATTATTGTTGCTCATAATTGGAGATTGAACTTAGAACTACAAAAACCAATCATAAAATATTATAATAACACAACATTGTTTTCTACTTTTTTGTTGTCGAAAAAGTAATAAAACCAAATCAAAATAGTGTTCAAGTCAATCGATATGAGTGATGACGCTATTTACTTTTTAATGTTCCTCATAAATCAACCCGCTAACTATGTGAAAATAACTAATGTGAGTACATAATATCCCTATACCACCATATCATTCCTAAATTGTACTTTTTCTCATTTATGTACAAACAATGCATCGATATTTCACTACAAAAAATATTCCCTGAAGAATAACATATTTTTTTTTATAAAAAAATAAAAGACAATCACATCATATTTTTTTGTACTAACTGATTTTTTTTCTCTTTTTCTGGAGGCGTGGTCCATTTTGACGTTTTTTCTTCCATTTGTCTATCTGTCTGCATTGTGCAAAAATATATTGTCTATAATTTAATAAAGATAAGTATCATTATTACTATTACAAGCCCGTATTTTATTTTTTTATGGCATTTCCGTACAATATATATAATTTGTACATATATAACATGCATATATTTTTTTAGATGAATTTCATTTAAAAAAAAAAGATACAGAGGGTACTCCCCCAACATATGAAAAACGTGTGTACTTTTAATGGTTTCTTGTTTGTTTGTACTTTGTACTACGCATACTACACTACTTACATGTATACCTACTTGAAAAAAAGTGTGATATTGATAAAGAAGACAGCAATAAATGGAGCTTCACAAAAGTAAATAAAAAAACACTTGAAAGTTTGAAATGAAACACTGTAGTTTTTTAAATGGATACATACATGCACGAGAAAGAAAAGCATGGAATATAATATGCCATCATGCAATATTAATAATAATAATGACAAGTCAAAAGAGAAGACAACGCCTTCATTCACAGCTTTTCATGTTGTAATTGCCCATAATAATAAACAATTTTTTTTGCTGTTGCATCTGGGAAAACAAAAAGCCATTTTGCTATAATAATAATAATATTATTATTTGTGGTGCACACAAACACACGCACGCACCTTGTCTTCTTTCACCTGTGCAGGTACAGTTACAAGTCATTATGACACATACCTTACATTCCAATAATAATTATGGTGGCTTTTATAGAAAGGAACAGAACCAGTTGCATTGTAAATTACAAATTATTATTATTTTATTATATATTTTCACAGCAATATGATGTGTGTGTAGAGTAGTTAGTGCAATTATTTATTATTATTTTTTATTATGATGGCTTTTAGCATACAATACACAGGGTCATCCCAGAGGCTGAACGAAAACGGGTTGACTACTACTACTGACGCATCATAAATTTTTCTTCACTGAACAACCAAATGAAATTTCCATAGAAAACCCGACTTGAGAATATATACCTAACTTGCTTATATAATATTTTTTATGAATGAAAATGATAATAAAAAAATTATCAACAAAAGTGACTATAGATAAAAATTAATAAAAAAAAACAAAAAAAGTAGTAAGAAGAGTAAATTTTCAATAATTTGGCTAAATTGTACAAAAAATGTTTTTTTGGTTCGATTAGGAATATATAAGATCTCAAAATTTTGTTCTCAAAGATAGGAAGAAGCAATGAAAAAATATAATAATATATGCATATGTATATTATGATAGTGGCTTGTATTGAGTGAGGGATTGTAAATAGTTTTGATAGAATAAAATAAAATGTTGCGATCCTGGCCATTGGTATCACGGTGGTCGACAACGTCACCTAAAGTGACTGCGTCCACTTCAGAAGTCTCCTCATCGGTAGCAAATGGAAGGTATGGAAGGACGACCAATTCGGGAGCATTGCCTTTTAAAACTTCGACGGGGACAGCAGCAGCAGCAGTGGCGGCGGCTGTTTCAGGGACTTCGTATTCAAGTAGGGTTCGAACGCCCAGAAGTGCGAGAAATACTTCTTTGAAGGATATTGAGACGCCACCTTCGTCAGGGTCAGAGACGGATATTTTGGATTTTTTGTTGGATGCGCCGATGAAATCAAGGTGAGAAGAGAAATGAGGATAGAAATAAATTAAATGACTTAAAAAAAGATGAACTCATAACTCGAAACGAATTCACCATCATCAGGTTCACTTCCGGTAACTTCCTAAAGGCCAGCCAAATTATCCGCTCAATAAAAAATCCGAGCCCCTCTCCCAAAGACGATCGTCGACCCATTTTCTGGAGTGATGAAGAAAGAATCCTCACTTATGAGCTCACCGTTGCAATCCTTAAATATTCCAATTTTCTCCGTGAAGCGCTGGAAAAGAGCAACTTTTATGTCAAGTTCCCCCAGCTGAGAAATACGGGCCAGGAGGAGCTTCTTCTCATACTTTATGACTTGATGGAAAGGGACTTTCGTGTTTCTCAGGATGATACTCCTTTACCCGACGCATTTGCTAAACTGCAAAATGCAATTTTAAGCTCAAAAACCAAATTAATGGCTCACATAGCAAAATTAAGAATTAAACATGAGGCAACAGCAATTGAAAATCTGCTTCCCACCAATCTCCGCCAGCGACAAAACATTGACAAGAACCCACTCTACATTTGGATAAATCTTTTTAAAAAATCTGGGCGGCCACAGGTGATAGCTGCTTTGGTGAGTCAAGGTTTAAAGGAAACCTACTTTGAGGATGACACGCTTATCCAAGAAAATCTGTTTTGTGTGAGCAAACTGCATCCCAACCTGATTCGGATGCATTCCAGCAAAACATCCACGATAGCAAGCATACCAGTATTCAAGGACGGATGCATTGTGGTTCAAGATAAATCCACTTGCCTTCCGGTATACGTTCTAACCAAGGCGTTGTATTTTAAGGAAGCACTGAACCACCGTGGCGTGGGAATGGAGCACCTCAACCCTTTTCCAAATGGAGGTATCCTGAAAAATCAGCCTCCTCCGCCGCCGACGCCTTTGCTACAAGCAATCCCCTCTGACCCTCTATTGCACACACCAAGACCCACTTCATCTAATGCCACCGCTGCATCCTCTTCTTCTGCCACTGTGGACGAGGGAAGTGAGTGGTATCAAGGGATTCTAAATGGCAGTGGGAAGAACTTTTCTAAACCGGATTGTGTTGTGATAACACACTGTGGCACCGGAAGAACGGCGGCTCATTTAGCTATGCTTCTCTCAGAAGCAGTTCCCCGCTACCTGTCAAAGTCGAGAAACATGACTACCACCGGCACCAATTTGGAGAAAGCCATAAAAAGCAAGTTTATCTACCGTCCACCTCTCAGCGTGGTTGTTTTCGGGACACCTCTAAATCAATACGAGGAAATACACAAATTCTTACGGAAAACGCTGGGGATTCAGAACATACGGTTATACACTGAAGACTTTATGAATGTTTCTGTAAAAGATTCCAGAATCAAAGGGTGTGGCGCCATTTTGGTAAATCCACCTTCCTCTGGTTCCGCTCTAAAGGATCCCGTATCCTACATTTGTTCTGAAGGTGGGGACGAGCAGATCCTTGCCCAGTATTCCCAGTTTGTGTCAAATACCACCAGTGGCACATCTTCCGCGATCAGGGATGAAAACGGGAATCCCTACTCTCCAATGCAGGCCAGTTATTTGGGCCATGCCCTGTCAATCCCTGGTGTAAAGTTGATTCTCTACACAACTTGCTCCAACTTGGCTAGTGAGAACGGGGAAGTTGTGAAAGTTTGCTTGAATGAAGCGAGAAGGAGGGAGGAAACGAGGAAGTGTCAGCTATTCGCCAGCATTGTACTTCAGTCTCAATCAAAGCAGTTCAGAGACGTGACTTTTGAAGTTGTCAACTTGGCAAGACTGATGGAAGGCTATGAAGAGGATGAGAACTGTGTGAAAGGTGACTTTGTAGACATGCAGCCCAGCAGTGCTTGCAGCGGTGTGTTTATGGCTTTAATACGACGAAGGGAAAGACACGTCAACATGGCCAAAAATCCGGTAAAGCAGTATGTCGCCAGTCAAATAAAGCAGTTGGCAGGAAGTGGCGCAGAGGAGGAGAATGATAGTGATTTTGATGACATGGAAGAGTTTTTCTCAACTCAAGTCTCCGGACAAGCGTCCCTTTCCAAGTTGTCAATGGATAGTTTCACGGCAGATGAGCTGGCACGTTATTTAATACGCAAGTTGAATTTGCAAAAGGGGTCAGTAGGCAGTGGAAGCAAGGATTTTACGGGATCACCTTCCATTATACCTGTGTTCCAGGCGAATATGAAAAAGAAGGCTTCCAAGAAGGCTATAGTGAAAAGGGTGTCAACTCCCACACACTCCTCACTACAACGACAATCTGAAAAGTTTTATCCACCTGGAAGTGCACGGAGTGATGCCGGAGGAGGACAGGGAAGTAATCCCCCTTCCGGACAACAAACACCAAGATCCGGAGTCAGAACACCTGTTTTGATCTTCAGCTCCTCAGGAGGAATGGAATCCAGACCGGGAACGTCGTTTACAGTAGCAGCTGGCGGAGGAACAAATGTTGCAAGTGTCAGCGGTAGTGGTGGTAGTGGATGCATAGTATGCTCAAATCATCGACACGGACAGGTGCCATGCGTCTGTGCAAGGCATGCCAAAAAGTTTCCAGATATGTTGAAAAACATGTGAAGAAGACGGAGGATTCATACTTATGCATATGCATGAATTATAATTGCCAAAATTTCAATAGAAATCTGATATTTTATCGATATTCAAGAAGGCGGCATTTTTAAAATTCAAAATCCAGCGAAACTAAACTTTTAAACTAGAATTTGTATTTCCTACTTTTTACAATAATTGACGTTTGGCGTAAAAAATATGCAAAAAATAAAAAGAAGAAGGGTTCATTTATGAAAGTATTAGCAAAATAGTGACTATTGCGACTTCATTCAGGTTTTTATTTGCATTTCAATTGAATTTGACTGGTTTTATCCCCTTATCTTCAAATACCCAAACAGGGTATAATTTGCAAAGATAATAAAATGCGTGCCTACTCAATCTACTCATTTTTGATACTCAGGACCCTTTAAATGAAATGACCAAAAAAAATCATGTAATATTACCTTACTGACACATTTTATCGGTCAATGATGACGATCAGGATGACCACGAAAATGAATAAAAAATGATCAGTAAAGAACGCAATAATAATGATATTCAAGAAACAACAGGGGTAAGAAATTACTTGAATGCCCTTGGTACAAATTCACTATTGCCAACAGCCCTTCTTTCTTTCTTGAGGCGGAGCCTCTAAAAAAACTGACAAAGCTGATGATGACGACGATCCCGTATTATAAATATTTTTCATGATAGGAACACAGCGCAGTGAAGTGAGCATATTATATCCAAATGGGCAGCCACAATAAACACAATAATTGGGTTCTGTTCAGAATAATAATAATAATACAAGTTGCATTGTATTTTCTCTCTTTCATTTTTAAATGTGAAGACCAGGCAGACTAGACAGGTGAGTCAACAACATCAACAACAGCACAAAAATCTAAGAAAAAAAAACTGAATCAAGCACGAGCAAAGGGAGTAGAACATGAGCAACTTGTAATATTTTGCTGCTATTATATTATACAAGCCAATAAGAAGACAGGTGGTGCCTTTTTTATATACCTCAAGATAATTGATATTTTTATGAACAAAAAAATCATAATATTAATTTTTTTAGTCTTAAAAAAAATTTGCATTTGATAATGAAGGATTTTTTTTTGTTTTGAAGTGTATGTATGCACTTTATATATTATTATTACCATCTTGCTCGCCAAATAGTAAATTTCAATTAATGGGGCTGCTACTGTTTGGCTTTTTTATGGCGTGATTAAAAATCAATGGATCAAAGTCAACAGCCTTTATTACTCTTTCTTTATTCATTCTCTTCATCCAAAATTCAAAAGTGTTGTTGTTGTTATTTAATTTAAAAAACCTGGCTTTTTTTGTTTGCCTTTTGCTTAGCCCAATTTATAAAACAACCAAAAAGGTCAAGCGCCTTCCACTTAAATGATTTATTATCATAAAAGAAAATCAAAATCAAACAAAAACTGATCCGAAGTATTTAAAAAACAACATTTTAGTAAACTAGTACAAACATCCAACCAAAAAACCCGACTGCCCAATAATACATAGCTAACTATTAACCTATTTATTTTACAAAGTGGAAACTATATAGTTTTTTTTTAAACGGTCAACAATGAACCGCCAATAATAATAATAATAATAATTATTATTATTCTTAATTACCTACTCTATTCTAATCAGTCTTAAACGAACAATATGTTTTACTACTTGTTTTAAAATAAAAATTTATGTATGTAAATAATATATGTACATATGCGGAGAGATGGGACAATCGCAAAAAGAATATTATAACATAATCGCAGGGCGTATATAGTAGTATAGTGCTCCTATCAAATGTCACATTTTTCTGATTATACCTGTTGTCATTATCAAATCATCAGAGTACAAAACAGACAGATGACTTCCTCACCTGATGACTCCAACAAACACAGACACAGAGCGCTGGTAAAAGAGGTAATTACAAGAGCTCATCATGTACATACGTATGTACATATGCTTGACATATCAAATGAAGCTGTACAATAATAGTAATCACATCATTTTTTTATTCTCTACACGACGATAGCAAAAGAAACCCATTAAAATAAAAGATGATATGATACCGACAATAGATATAAAAAAATGTGTACACCTATAATAATAATATCACCAAAAAGTCAATTAAGCCTTCTTTTCTTGTAGAGAAAAACAAGAGAATTTACTTGAGTGGTAAGTGCTAATATATGCCTAATGGCGCAGGTTTAAAAAAAATCTAACAGAGACAGGCGCAATCACACAATATTATACTTTTTTTGCAGAGAAAAAAAATATATATGCGCGTAGTAGTAGTAGTAGTAATAATAATGTGTGTAAATAGGTAAATGACCATGTACTTAAGGAAAGGTGTGTGCTTCTATTGTTTTGTTGCTGCTGCTAATGACACTTTTTATCTAATCTCTTCACATTTTGTGCAAAAAAAGAAGACTCTTTCAACATAATATTCTTTATTCTAGTTAGCAAAGTTCAAATGTAATAATGTGGTGGTGGTGGTGGAGTCTCGAGTGAGTAGAGAGTCATCGCAGAAGAATGGTCAACTCGCAAACTCCAATCTCTCAGCTCACCTTATTGACCATTGACCATACGACACTTTGGCTTAGATATTTTTTTTTTGCAAACAAAATAAAAGTGTGCAATTGCTGTGCTGAGGAGAAGAAGAGAAAAAAATTATGATAATCCTGTCATCATGAAAATGTCATATCTAACACCTCGTCTGGTCGTCACAAAGAAACAAGACAGGAGAGGTGAGGTGAGTAAAAAAAATTGAAAGAAAATATCGTCTAGTTAAAATAAGTTGGCATTTTTTTGCTATTTTTTTTGCCCTTCTCCCCACTACCACCATGCCACACCACACCACACTGCCATCAACAACAATAACTTGTTCCCGATTCATTATGACAACCCATAACGGGATAATGTGCTTCTTCAAACTTCTTATTGCTTGTTTTTTGTAATGCTGCTATTGAACTGGGAGAAAAATGGTTTTATTTTTTTATTATCCTCATCATGTAAAACATCCCAATCAGCATAATAATAAGCATAATTTATATTTATTATTGACAATTGGCACGACGTTTGCTAGTTGACAAGATACCTACGTCGACCTACACACTACTTACTTGAAGGAATGCGTAATAATAAGGACTATCGTTATCAGAGTCAAGTTCAAAATCTATGTGAGTGCGAGTGTGTACTATATGCCCAGTTTGAATATATAAGGCGTAGGGTGGTGGGAGGTCATCCCCGCGTTTTACATATCACATTAATTTTTCATCCTGTCTTGGTATTAGACGAAGTTTTTTTTTTGACAATGCAAATGATCAGAGAATTGACATGAGACATGATGTTCAAACCAAATCAACAAACACCACCAACAATCTCATCATCATCAACGTCTTGATGAAGATCATCCTTCAAAAAGAGATCTGATTAGGGTGACAAGACGTGTTTTGCGTGTGTGTATGTGTGTGTGAGATGTCGTGTTTGTGCCGTGTGTTTTGATGACGGCTTGCTATCATAATATCCCATTGTATCATCAATTGTCACTTGATATATTTTTTTTATTAAATGACTTTATTTGATATCTTTTCATAAGAGAGAAGAAGGAGATAGATTGATGTAAAGACATGCAGAGAGAGTGAGATGAACAGAAATTGTCAATTGACAGACATAAAAAAAGTGGAGGAAATGAAGATGACTTGACACACACTCACTCACATACAAAGCTTGTTATTATTTGCATATGATATGAGCCACCCAAGTGTTTAGTATTTTTTTACAAGACCCAAAAAACAGGTGGAGAAATTGGTCACATGCCAAAAAATAACAACAATGACATTGACAATGTAATAATAATGATGACATATTATTGTTAACAATGGAATGGAATGGTGAACAGATAATAATATAATATCATTGCCCTTTAGGCCGTGAGTCTTCGTGTCTCCGGTATGTCTGTATTTAAAATTAAGATGTGAGCAAAAAAAAATTATGCTATTTTATTGCCAAGCCCTTCATTCTTATCAAATTCTCTCTCTTTTTGTCACCTTTTGATATGCAAATCGGGATAAAAAAATAAGCTAAAATTTTTTATTCCCCAAATTGGATCACTACTCATTCAATTGGTAATAGTAATAATATTGTTATCACGCCAGCATATATTCTTTTTATTCCTGTTCCATATTTGTACAAAATCATAATATTAAGATAAACCTCAAAAGTAAAAGGGTTAAACCAATTTATGTTTTTTTGATGTTTAGAAAATATATGGTAGCTAGTATTTGTGGTAATGAAATCCAATCAAATCAATTGACTATAGAAATAATGTACATTTTTTTTGCCAATCAAATCCAACTTGGAAAAATCTCATCATTATTATTATTACAATTTACAATCAGACAATTTATTATAGAGGATAACTTTTTTATTATTATTTTAAAAGTGTGTAGTAGTACATGTACATAATATTATGGTATAGTATAATAGATAGTAGAGTAAAAGATTAGAATAGATTATAGTATCATCATCTTTCGTGTCAATCATGGTCATTTCCCATTTATTTTTATGACTTTAAATTGGCCAATAAAAAGGATGAGTGAACATTTTGAACATGATTCCTTATTGTCACATTTATATTCCATTAATAGCTGATTTTATGAGTAGACTCTGTAGAAACAACCAAACAAAGAGATGGAAAGGATTTTAGAGCGATTGTGTTTTTGCATCACTATTGCTGCTGCTGCTGTTCGACTATAAAAATGATTTTTATAGTCAATCAAGTGTCATCCTCATCACACGTCGTTCTACTATAATATCACCTTTTACTATCGCATTTCACATCATCATCATCTCTTCTTTAGCACATCATATGTCCATCAAAATCAATAGCTATTCATAATAATAATAATAATAATGATGATGATCATACTCCTTCCTCCACTCAATAACTCCCCTCCTCCGCCTCTATCTAACACAAGCAAACATGCTGATTTAAATAAAATATCCATTCATTTTCCAAATCAATAGTCTCAAATGCCCACTTTGACCATTACCCAAGTTGAACACTTGTCGTCGTCGTCGTTGTCGGATGTTGTTGTTGTAGCCAAAGAATTTTTTCAACTGGACTCCTACTCCGCTCCCTTTACTCTCATGTAGCATTGTTTTCATCATGTCGTCTTTTGCATAACTTTGTTAATCATTACTATACATTTTGTACTTTTGTACTTCTGCAGACATTTCTTAAAAGGTAACTTCCTGTGTAGTTTGAATGTTTGGTGCGCAAAAGGAGAATGCGAATGGAATGCAAATCTCGGCACTTCTTACAACTTCTTACGCCAGAGTAGCTTTATAGCATTTTTTGCTTTAAAACAAGATGTTATTATTATTATGCTACTGCGCACCGCTCGTCTTTAAAAAAAACTTGGTCTTTAACATGAATACAATTTTTTTTATTAACTTTTTCCATTCCATAAATTTTATAAGCTCCTTATATTTTTCTTGTAAGATTCTCTTGTAATAAGTGGGGGTAGTAGAACCCAATATGGAATCTTTTTATGATGTGCACACACACACACACACTCACAGGCACACACATACCAAACATACTTTTCTGACATTGTTTAATGTTTTGTTTCTTGGGAGTGATGATTGGCAATATTTTTTTTCTCTCTCTCTCTCTGTTTTGTATTGTCTTCTCTGCTCTAGGCAGGAGCAGAGTGGACGATGAGAATGAAAAGGAGATTTGAGAAGAACGTGTCACAAATGAAATGGATTACGTGCCTTGCATTAAAAATAAATATAATAATAATAATATTCTTCTAGCCAGTTATATAAAACATGCGTTTGTATATTATATTTTTTTATTTGCTCAGCATAATAAATAATTTAAAAGTTTGAGTAGTTAGAAGATATCATTTTTATTATCCTCATCATCACTTGAATAAATTGCATTAAAAACGGATGCATTATATTACACCAGCTTTTATGTTGTGGCTGTTGATGATGATGATATGATGATGATGTAATAACTAAAGTGCAAGTTGCAGCACTTGTCGTTGTTGGTACAGGTGTCATTTAAAAACGAAAAATTTGCCGGTAAAAAAATCATTATCTTTGCAATAAAAAATATATTAATTTATATTTTTTTAAAAAGCTAAAAGGTTTGTATTTAATATTTGTTTTGCAAGTGCTATGATAGTAGTTTATATATTTATATGTACACATGTGCGTACGTGATTCTTCCGTGTGATGATTAATATTAAGGTAAACACGTAAAAAACGTCAATTAAATATTAGGTATACAAAAGGGTGTTGGTAAATGGACGCAATAAAAATAAGACTACTCATCATCATCGGAGGAATCATGAGATATATCCTATTTCCATGATTCCACGATATAGTCAATCGCCTCGCCGTATTTAAACGAGGAAAAATGTTTATGTTAAGCAAGAGAAAAAGTAGAAAAAGTGTGCAATAAAGATTACTAATAAGCAAAGATTTGTTTACTCATGTTTCAAGTGGATATATATGTAAATGCAAAAAAAGAAGGATATAATGCAATAATGAGCATATATAAGTATACTTTTTTTTATCTTACGAAATATTTAAGTAATAATAATAAAAATGTATGTTTAATGAGAACATTATTTGATAATCTCATTTATAATTTAGTTTAGAAAATGGTGTGATGATGAGCTAGTTAATTTTGTGATAGGATATATTATAGTAAAAAAAAGTATCAACATGTCTCTAGTTAGTAAAGCAATATATGTTACTGATTTGATTTGAAAATTTACAATAACAATAGCAGATCAACTCAAAACTATGTACACCTGTGTGGCAGAAGTAAAAAAAAACATTACAATCTGAACGATTTGAGATTATTATAAAAAGTTGTCCAATGAACCGTTGTTGAGATTGAGAGAGCAATCATGATCATCATCATAATATTTCTCTAAATTGTAATATTAAATAAGATTAAGATGATGTGAGTGAACAACAAAAGTACACAAATAATATATTATATATCAGCCCATTATGAATTCTACAGGAAAAAAAATATTTATCGTTTTTTTCCGTTGTGTGTGGTAAAATAATTAAGATTCATCTCCCATCATCACTACACTGCTATCTATCACCCACCACCATGCCACCACCACCACCACCACCAGCGCCGAACAAAAGCGAGATATTCTACACACAATAATCGCAATTTATTTATTTATTAGTTTGCTGCTGCACATACACACACATACATGCTCATAATATGCAATTTATTTTATCATTCGTTCTCCTAATGCAAATTACAATAATTTTTGTACTGCTGCTGCTGCTGCTGCGCCTACAGCATTTAAATTACTACTGTGATACGATGAAGAAAAAGGATGCCATCTCTACCGAATAAAAAACAAAAATCCAGATTTTTTTATATATTTTTTCTTCAGATGATGGCTCTTCGCGCTTGTTTTTCACATGCATAAGTCGGCGGATGTGTATATGTTTTTGCATCGAGCATCATCTCTATCTTTTTAAGAATCTATTTTTCATCAATTTGCATATTTCTTGTTCATATATGCAAGAATGTGTGTTTTTTCCCTTGTATACTACTACTCGGATCACATCACTCATCCCCCATCATCATCATCATCATGACAAAAGAACAGAAGTCAAGTGATGATGCTATGTACAAATTACAAATGACGATTGTTGTAGTATATTTGCATTGTTTGTTGAATGAAAATGAATGAAAGACTATTCTTTTCTATTTTTCTTCTACTGTTTGTTGCTGTTGTTGTTGTTTGGAAGAGTCTCTAGAATTTCATTCTATGATGATGTGGATGATGAATGCTATCACAAATTCTCATCGCCACTATATATATTTTTTATACATATGTACCCGTTCTTGTAATTTAAATGCAAACAAAAAAAACATTTTCGCTCATCATAATGCTTTGATTATCCTGTTGAAAAATCTCCGTCATTCACCAATCTCATAGTCATCATCATCATAATAACAATATAAATTATATGGGTTACGTTATACATTACCTATTACTTATACATATTATATATGTGCTCCTAATGGGCTTTAATGGCTTTTTACAAGTTTTGTACAAGAGCAACAACAACCAACAGTTCGTCTAAAAGCTCATTGTTATTTTTTGTATTTGAAAGAGCTCCCCAGTAAACAGAGTGCTAATTTGTTACACCCTGCCGAGCTCCCTCATTTTGTCACGAGGATGAAAGCCTATTATAATGAAGGAAAAGAAGAAGAAGTTGAAGAAGCCTTTCAATAACTCTGCAATGCAATACGCTCCTCTCACAAGAATAATGATAATAAAAAATAGGTAATATGGCAAATAAATGGGCATGTTCACTTGATGAGTTTTTTTCCTTTCTCCTAAACAACATGAGCACTAATCCATTTACCATTTTGTTTTTACTGAGTACTCTAATTATTTTGACAAAGGAAGAAAAAACTGAGTCAAGTACATTTTATTGTTTAAAAAATTACACGAACAAATCTTTCTTGTGCTTACACTTAAATACATACATACCTATGTATGCATGCATATTTACTTGTGCTAAATGTGTGTCGAATTTGTCTCTTAAAAAACCCCACCCACAGAAACTTGTCACCATTTTTGCATATAACTAATATAGCACACACATTACAAATTAATTTGTAATTGTTTTTTGCAAAAAATAAATAATTTATTCCTTCTAATAATTCATTTGTCAGCAATGCTCATATTTGAATGGGTTACTAATTGAAATGCATTAATCTTCTTTTTTTATAAATAATAATGCTGCCCAAGAAGAAGTATGGACTTGAGGCTGATGATGATAATGATGAGATGAGCTATATTGATATTTAATGCGTTTACTATTGTCTTTATTGTGAATGTTCACCATATGAAATTAATTGATTTGTTTTGTAGTTGTTGTATTTATAGCAGAGACGCTCACATAAATAGACAATTTTAAGTTGCGAGCTATCAAAGTAATTATTTTTCTGTCGGGATGAATAATGAGATGAAATAATAATAATTATGATGATGACGATGTTGAACGCCTTTCAATATTTATTTGGAATCACAAAGAAATCTTACAATTAACAAATGAATATTTATTTTTGTATAATAAATGAATATGTATTGCTCCTACAATAGGTCAGCTTGCAATTATTTCTCAGGAAATATAAATAATTTTTGACACTAATAGTTATAGTTGTTGTATGTCACCTCATGATATACCAGGTGCAAATCATTTAAATGAGTAATTAAAACTAGTAAAAATATTTATAAGAGAAAAATATGACAAAATCTGCATGTTTATTCTAAAAACTATATTAAAAAATTTATTGCTTACCTCCGTGGTTTTGGCCGGATAATATCATCATTTCGGAAATAGTGATCTGGGAACTCGGCAATGTTTGGTGGTATTGATCCACTCATTGTTTCTACCGTATTTTATTATGGTTCTCGCACTCTCCAATCAACCACTTTTAATTACACCACTTCTCCCCACTTTCGTGTTGTTTCTTCCTCTTCGTCAACCTGAAAATGACAAAAAAAATCATAAATAAATGTGTTATAATGATGATGCAAAGAAAAAACTAATGAATTGTGTGACTGTATTTGCTACGCTTTTTATTGTTAATTACATTAAGTCACGTACTTAACTAGTTAACACAATCATTAAAAATAGTACTATCTTTATCAAGCAATGCCATATATTATTGTTCCGGATATTACAGATGCATATATATAGGTATGTATTATGTGGGTATATATGTAGGAACTTGTATAGACCACCGTCATATGTGTCAAGTGTCATAATAATGCCATACATTTTACTGTCATTCCATAATAATAATAACAATATCACCTTCATCATCATCAACATTCTTCTTATTATATTACTTCACCCTTCTTTCGAGTTCACTTTTTTCTCTGTTTGCATATTTTTTTTTTCATTTCTCAAAAAGTAAAATTTTTGCACCTGAGAGAGAGAGAGACAAGAAAAGTCATTTGAGAGCTCCCTGAGCTTGCTTGTGTGTGTTTATAATTTACGACAAGGATGCTGTCAGATTACGCACATAAATTTATTACGTGCCTCCTACTCCTGTCCATCTGTCTGTCTGTCTACATTCCATTTTCAACATTTCAACAACAGTGATCATTGTTGTACAATAGCCCTGGTTATGTGTTGATGATGATGATGATGATGAGCTGCAATTGTGAGCTTCTTTTTCATTCAATTCATATTAGTAGCTTTTTATACTTGATGCAGGCAGGTATACTATGTACTAAACCAAGCAGAACTGTGCAGATCAAACTAAATCAGATCAGACCAACTAAGTCAAGTGGAATTGTAATTTAGTTCATAGTCCCGTCCTGTCTTGACCAACTCATTTTAATTCAAACAGTATCAATCCAAATTCCCTCCATCTCTGCCCCTATTTAAAATGATTAGTTTTGATTTAACAGCAAACAAAAAAATCCAATACCCTCTTGTCGCTTTTGCTTGTCTAAAAAAGGTTAAACGTGCCTTAAGTGTAATGAAGATAAGAAGAGAGGAGAAAAAAGGGATGATGGATGGAACATGATGGAATGCGTAAAAAACACCCTATATACCAGCATCTCATCAATATCCCATCTCTTCTGCTTTTTTAACAAACATTTTTTTAAAGTCAATCAAATGAAATTTACACACACGCATCATAAACAAAAAAAATAACATCACAAAACAATCCAATGAACAATGCTAATAATTTGCACGTATGAAGAAAAAATTTATCATGCGTTTTATTTTACGCAACTTTACCTGCTCTTCTTTCTTTTTTGTCCATTCTTTCCTATTTCTATATATGTCTCGTGTATACTTTACACTCACGCAATGCCCACAAATTATATGCCATTCTGCCAATAAACATTTCATCTGTTTGCACCAATATGGCCAGAGCTTTGATTAAAAAAAGTAAATCATTTTTCATTCATTTCATATATTTCAATTCAATATGCACACACATACATACACACATGCATTTTTTCTTGATGAGTTACTACTTTTTACTACTACAATGTCTTGTGTACATACAACCTATTTAACTCCTGGTATTATTACGGTGAATGAAATGTGATGATGATGAGCAAAAAGGATGCGTAATTATTATCATGAAATGAACCCTAGAAGAAGATTACTACTACTGAAAAATATTATGAATTTGTGAATCAATAAGTCTGTCTCAAATATGAGGTCAACCCCACTTGTTATATAGCTTATTGTACTCTGTAAGTGTACATGTCTTTGTTGCCTTCTTGCATAATAGCAAATAGCAGCAGCACACAAAATTACATCCTCTATCTATGAGCCCATGCAAAACAATAATGGGCAGTTTTTACACACATGATTTTATTTTTTACATGTTGTATGCCGTTTTTTGTTGCCAAAATCCCTTTGTGTAAAGTAGTAGTAGTGGAGTGGATTACTTTTTTTTAAAGACGTAACTATTAAAGATGAAGATGATGATGATGACTGCACATCTTCAATGAGTCGAGTTTGAGTTCAATATTCTAATTTCTTGGTTCTTTTCCTTTCTTGTAAAAAAAAGAAAAGATTTACATAGTTTTGTTCTTGCATGTTAAAAAAAACTACTATTACTACTACTACTTACTTTACAACTGATGCTTTTTAAAAGTCTTTCTTTCTTTACTCCACTGCTGCTACTGCTAACTGCTCGGCTGCCGTTGATGTAATACCATCATAAAACATGAAAGCTATATGTATGAGGATCATGATTATGATCATCATGATGCAAATTAATAATGCCAAAAAGAAACAACAACAAAGCATTATTGTTTTTCTTGTGCTGATGATGATGATGATCAACAGTAGCAGGAGCAGCAGTAAAGAAAAAGATCAGTAGTCAGCAGAGAGACTTTAAAATACTTGTTTTTTTCTCATAATTGCTCAAAGTCATGCATCAATATGATTATTATTATTGCCTGCTACCATCATTCCTGATGATGATCATGATGATGCTTCTACTTTTATTTTATGTGTGTATTATTCAATAGAGAGAAATTATTATGTAGAATGATGATGATGAACCAGGATCTCCTCTTTTCTCTCTAGGAATTGCTGATCATCATGATCATCATCCATCCTCCTCCGACCCGACCAAGAAGAAGAAGACAGAGAAAATACGTAACAATAAAAACTACTAATTCGAGGAGTACGCATAGCTGCATGCAAACTATGCACATGTGATAGTGATGATGATGATACAGCTTTTGCCGGTTAAAGATTATAGAACATTTTTTAAAGAAAAGAAGTCAGTGTACTTATGTATTATTATTATAAAGTGTATATGTGTATATAATATTCAAATTAAAAAAGTAGAAGGAAAAGGTTAATTAGCCGTAGTGTTTTTTCTCATTTTTCTTTTTAAATGTATAATTTAACCTAGTGACACCTGGTGAACATGGTCATCATGATAAATTGATGATGAATTGAATAGAATGCTGTATAGATATATATGTACAAGCCAGACAAAAGAAGAAGAAAATAAAAAAGAATAGAAACAGGAACCGGAGAAACAGGTGAGTATGTGGAGTGGTATGCTGACTGTTTGAGGAACCGGAGCTTTTTTATAAAACAAAAGTACGTAGGTAAGTAGGTTTTTTTGACGAACAGATATCAATCATGTGCACCATCAGCAGCAAACACACACGCAATAATACATGCAACAATTTTATATATTGAACGGTTAATAAAAATAGATTTATTTTGATTGTTCTCTTCGTTCTTCATCATTTGAAAACAGAGTACCGTGTATATATGTGGCTCTTGCAACAACAACGAATTTTGATTATGATTAATCACTTATTATTCGGTCTTCATCATATAATATATATTTTTCATCATGTTCAACTACAAAAAAAAATCGCTGCAGGGTTATAAAAATACGGGCTATAAAAAAATGTTGATGATTCTATTTTTGTTGTAATTAAAAGTAATTAGTGTTGTAAATATTTATTAATAGCACAATCACACATCCTTTAATTTTATGCGTGCAAACGCACATAAAAAATATATGATTGATTACTGAAAAAAAGAGGATGATGTAGTTTTGTGTTTTGTGTTGTGAGAGATGATAGATGCAGATAGATAGATAGGTAGATTGATGATGGTGACTGATGACGAATCACTTTAGTATAGTATTTTAAGCATATTATAGAGTAGGTATATGTTATGGGTACAGGTGCACATGTGTGCAGTCTAGTTTCTGCAGTCTGCAGACTGCTTTATTGGGAGCGCTTTACTACCACGCAATCCAAATAATCAGTCAAGTCAAAGTCAGTCAAATATAATTTTTTTTAAATAAATTATCCGTTCGGATCAACGAAACATTTATATATGAGGTTAGCAGTGTGAAGCTGATATAATAATTGATAGGATATGTATAGGAGAGGATATCAGGTTGATAAAGTAAAGGGTTATGGCGATATATATACCTAAAAATACCTACACCTCTACTTCTTTCTGTTATGTTAATGTAATATATGATGATGATGGGCATATAATAAAAGCAAACCGGTTGAGTATCTTATTATTACATGAATTGGTATGCAGAGAGGTGTATAAAAGGAAGGAGGAGACGAGACGAGAGAGAGAGAGAAAATGTTTGAAAACGAGATTTGGGTGCTTGTAAAGAAGCCGCAGCAAGCAGCAGCAGCATCATCATCAACAGCATCCCATAAAAGTGAATGCATTCGAAGTTGGGCAATGTAAAATTGGTAGAAGCTACGAGAGCTCAGTCTCTCACCAATTATCTCAGATTTGTATTATATTTTGATCATATATGTGTGTGTGTGTAAGCTGGAGGTCAGGAATNTTCTTTAATAAATTATTATGTTTATCTCAGATTTGTATTATATTTTGATCATATATGTGTGTGTGTAAGCTGGAGGTCAGGAATGATTTATTTTTGTCAAATAAAATTCTATGTGATTTAAAGATGATCTAGCGGTACAGATGCAACTAAAGGAAACAAGTATAAAGTGTTACATTTAAGAAGAAGGGGAAATAACATACATATTTTTTTGATAATGATAAAATAATACGTATTTAAAATGCAAAGGAAACATTGTTTGTCCTTAAATGAGCATTTTGTAATTAATAAAACTGCCAACAAAATGACGATAATTTACAACTGTTTCAATGATGATAGGCAAAAATATATTGTAATCTTTGTACACATTATGTTATATGTACACTGTACACCAACCCGACAAGGAAATGAAGAAGAAAAAATGCAATATATTTTTCCCCTTCTAATTCTAATAAGCAAGTGTAATTAATGATGTCGCAAATCACAAATAAAACAGGTGGAAAATATTAATTAGCTCGAAGCAAGTAGTATCATGAGAAGAATAAAAGTTTAAAGAAATTAAAAATACACATATTTATTTGCTATCTTTATCTATATTGTATGCTTATTTGTCGTTTGTTTGTTGTCTGGTGTGTATATGTTCAAGTTTGCAGCAGTGACATTTTTATGACTTGACCAAGCCCAATCTAAACTTAATTGGCTTTGTCTCTGTCTGTTGCATTTTAAATGTGTGTGTGTGTGTGTGATGTAAAATAACATATGTGAACTTAACAGGAACCTCATGTGGCTATTTTCACATTAAATGCACCTCTTCTACTACTTCTTCTTCATCATTTCCTTCTACCACCACCTCCGCACTCCCAATATATCACAAATTATAAAACAACTCAAAAATTCCTACCTATTTATTTTTTAATTAACTTTAACTAAAATAGTTTATTTACACTTTATCTTATTTTAGATTTCTCGTAGTATGTAGTGTAGTGAGTATGTAGTAGCAGCAGTAACTCTGTTAATTACAAAGAAATCTAATCGTCCGTTCATGCAAATAAACGGCTGTATTATGACAATGACAAGTATTTGAGCAAAAACCATAACTCAAACAATATTATTATGATTAATGCAGTCTCTGTATTTTTTTTTTGCGGAAAAAAGTCAAGTGCATAAAGAAATATATCAAATAACGGTACCTCCAATAATCTCTATTCCATTATTATTATTAATTTTTTATTATTATTAATTTTTTATTATTATTAATTATCATCCCTAATGAAAGACAAAAGCTATTTGTTTCAATTGCGCCGTTTTATTATATTTACGTATCTAAATCATCTATATATATATATATTTTTTTTTACAAGGGATCATCATCCAAACGTGATGTGATATCCACACCAGCAGACAGAGAGATTGTGACCTGTCGTCATAATAAATACCTGCATAAAACGATATGTTTTTTTTCTTGCAAACTAAACAAATAGCGTTTAAAAAAAATTATCTCGTTGATTCATTGTCACAGCCGACCTTGCTTATCTAACTTAAATGAATTTTTTTCTCCACTTCTGCGGCTGCGGCTCTACGACTTTGATAATGCCACCATTTTTATAATCTCTTCATCACATCAACTTTTTTTCTAAAAAAATTCCTCGGTATGTCTGCTTGAACTTCAAGTGAATGCACATAAAATATTGTTGTTGTTTTTAGAATTCCACACGTAAAAGCATATTATCGTCGTACTACATTTTGCAATTTATTTACTATTTGCACTTAATTTTATTCTCTTGTTGCAAAACTGCAATAAAATGTGAATCAATAGGTCGCACTCATACCAGTTCATATGTCAAAGTCATAGTCATCAAGTAATTCTAATAATTTTTTTTTTGTTTGCTTATTACATACTTTAAACATTAATTCAAATGGCAGTGGAGAACAAAAGGGTGCCATTTTGCCACCCACGGAGATGATGTTATCCTTATTATTATTTTTATCACAGATTTTTTTTAAATGCCCATCAAAACAATGAAAAACTACTGCATCCAGTTCTCTCCCTCTCTTGTTTCAACAGATATGTCACGTAGTCATAATTATAATAAATTTAAAAATAGAGTAAATTGCTGTTTAAATATATTACTACTCACTTCACTCTATTTAGATTGATATGAATGCACTTTTTATGCTAATAATATTAATCTATAATTTCTTTGTGTGCGTGTAAGCATTCACAATGCATGACTCTTCTTGTCATGTCATCATGATCATGATCCTTCTCATAAATTCACTCATTTAACTGTATTATCACTTATTTAATTAATTAAAATGCATTACCGTTTACATGAGTAAATAAAAGCAAGAAAAGTACCTACTTTTGTCATCATATTATCTTTCTTCAAAGAATAAAAAAATGGTTTGACAAAGAATTTTACAAGTAATTTCCTCTTTCTTTCCCTCTCTCTCTCTCACTCAATCAACAACATAGTTTTTTTTCGTGTCCATTGTCTTTTCATTCAACTTTTCTCTCTGCTTCTTCTTTCTTTCGTTTGTCATTCTCATAAATTCACTCATTTAACTGTATTATCACTTATTTAATTAATTAAAATGCATTACCGTTTACATGAGTAAATAAAAGCAAGAAAATTACCTACTTTTGTCATCATATTATCTTTCTTCAAAGAATAAAAAAAAAGTTTGACAAAGAATTTTACAAGTAATTTCCTCTTTCTTTCCCTCTCTCTCTCTCTCTCACTCAATCAACAACATAGTTTTTTTCCGTGTCCATTGTCTTTTCATTCAACTTTTCTCTCTGCTTCTTCTTTCTTTCGTTTGTCGTACAAATAAAAAAGACACGCCACATGCCATCATCATCATCATCATCATTCTTAATAATAATCAAAATGTGTTCACACAACAGTAGCAGCCAAAACAAGTCAACCTCAATGTGATACACACATAAACGCAGGGATTAACTACCGTATTTTTTTCAAAAAAGGTTTTTATTACGTGTAAATTGTTAAACAACCCTGAAAACAGAGATCATATGCTTACTTGCGCACACAGCATGTAACATTGAACCTCATCAGGACAATTTATTTATTTATTTTTATAAAAGTACTTTTTTAAACCGTGGAACAATAAGGGAAAACGAAGGATTTCCTTGTAACAAAAATTTATTATTTTTTATATATGTCGATGAGCAGTGGATTTCCACATGCAATGGATTTAAACAACTTGTTTTTTTTTTCAGAAAAAGTTACATCAAACATCATTCTTTTCTTCTTTCAAGAAACATGTACAATTTTTATAATGTTTCCATCATAAAAGTCAAACTCAATTAAAAAAAATTTATGACAAGTGAAAAAAAAATTATGCAGGGTGATGATGATCATGATGGTGATGATGATTTATAATCTCAGTTTATGAACAAACAACAATGTGGCTGGTAAAACAAGAGATTTACATTCTAAACATTATTGTCAGTTTTTTCTAATGAGGAATGATGAATGTACTTGGCACATAAACCATTTATTATGTGTACATACACCAAAAAGACAGAAGAGTATTAAAAAAACTTCAGGATTTTGATTCCTTTTTTGTCAGTTTGAATAATTTTTGTCCTTGACTTGGTTTCTTACTACATATATTTTTTAATTAATCCATGCCATGATCCAAAAAAAGAAGAAAAAAACTAGAGTGGTTTTGCAATTAAGATAAATACATTATCAAATGGACATGCATTCATTCACGCAAACATTTTATAAATGGAAACGAAAGAAGAAGAAAAGATTTTATTATAATTGTTGCATTCTTTGTTTTTACACTTGCATAAATGTATCCTCCGCGGGAGACTTCTTTTTTTCTTCGCGTTCTCACACAGGGGGACAATTTAATTAGTTGGCTTATTGACTTGATTCTTCTTCTTCTTTCTTCTTCTTCTTTATTATTATGGCACCAAGATACATAGCTACTTGTCTATTATGGTCTAGTTTGTAAAAGTGCATGTGAGGCTATCTTTACAACGTAATTATACACTGAAACCGTTATTTCACTATTTGTCTTTTTTCTTTCTTTCTTTGATATATATTTCCTATAAAGCTGTCTATTTCTATTTAAGGTAATGTCTTTGATGATGATGATGATGATACTTTTAACTTTTTTTTATTATTTCTTTGCTATAGGCCACTTGTGCTAAATAAAGAATTTATTTAATTGTGTTCACAAGTTTGTCAATAGTAAATGCCTCTTTCATTTGAATAGGCTATTTATTTAAAATATGCAAAGGATTTAATTGTTAGTAAACCGCTTAATAATAGTCCATTCAATTGACACAAAGTAGCAGCAAAAAGATTTACGTCAGCTAATAAATAGAGTGATTAAGAATGTGATGTGAAGCGGTGTTACATTGCAAAAAGCTATACTAGGCGGGATTTTTTTCTGATTGTGTAGTATTTATACTGTACCTACCTACCTGAATAAAATACCCGGTGTTGTGTACAAAAAAAAAACGACAACATCATCATCAACAACAACCGGTTATCCTAAGTATTAAGCTTGTAATTCGTAAATTAATTAGAAAATAAATAAATAATAAAATGAAATGTAAGTAGAAGGAAGATATAATAATAGCCAGGTTAAAAGTGTAATAATAATAAAGAAAATATAGACAAAAAGGAAATTACATGTGAATCCCATCAACATATATAACATAACACCTTGTATATTTATGTACCTATTAATATAAAATTTCTTTTTGGTTTAATTAATTAATTAGTTTTCTATTTATGGTTGTGCACGTACTCATATGTAATGTTGGTAGGTATGCAAAAAAAAGACTGTGAAGAAATGTGTTATAAAAATGTTTGCAATTTGATTGGTTCGGTTGTTCCTTCACCACCACAAAAGAACTAAAGGCGATGATGATCATCATCATCGCCCTGACGTGGGTGACACAGTTCTCATCTTAGTCCATTTTCACCTTTTCTCTTTGCATCAAATATAAATATAATAATATAGTTTTTAGGTNATCAAATATAAATATAATAATATAGTTTTTAGGTAGTTAAAAGTATTAGCGAGAGGGTGATAACAATGATGATGATGAACAACCCACGACGACACACAAATATTATGATTACTTATTATGGTCTTGTTGTGGTGGTGGTGGGATTACTATTTGTATTTGTATAGTCAAGGATTATGTCAATAATCTGCGAAAAAAAGTCGTGACCGATGATGAGGAAGAAAGTGTGGCAGGAGGTGGTTTGAATTGTAAATACAGATACTAAGGTGTTTGCGTATAAGAGTGTATATCATATGAAAAATATGTATATACTTATTTGGTTATATCAGGAAAAAAACTGTAAATAGATAATATTTCGCAGCACCAAAGGGGAAAGAAAAGGTTACTCATTTTAAATGTATTTATGTAGGTATATGTAAATGCGAACATAATAATGTACATATAAGCCGGTCACGTTTTTGAAAATTAATTTTCTAGTTCAAAAGTCATCCGCCGTGTAGGTATTCTCATAAAAGCTCAGGTAATAAAAAAAGGCAAATAATAATTGAAACATTTTATTATTACTATAACTTTCATTCCAAAAATGGAAAGTCAGGGTAAATGGGTAAAAATCCTCTTGAATTTTTGCAAATCTTTTTCTCTCAAGTAAAAACAAACAAACAAGATGGCAGAGTGGGATTATTTGCAGGATGTACATATGAATGAATGAACGAACATAAAAAGAGCTGTCATGTCACGTCACGTCATAAAATCATGTATTCGCTTCTTTGTCAGTTTTTCTTACGATGAAATATGATGAATTAATCACTATGGTTGATTTATGATTATCACCTGATATCCCTCAAACGTAAATGATTTCTTTTTGTTTTCAAAACCATATGAATGATTTTCAAAACAAAGCATAAAGACACGGGCAAAAGACAATTTTAAAATCGTAATATCGTGTCGTTGAATTTGTATTTGTGAAGTGAATACAAAAAATGATCAAAATGGAACGAGGATTTAGCATTGCTGCTTTATTCAAACTAATTTTCGTGCTTTGCCTTTTTTCTGGAGCAACAGGTAAAAAAATTACTAAAATTATTGCAATATTTTGAGAGAGAAAAAGTAAAATCAACCAAGCGTGAACTTTTATTCGATTAATATATTCGCGTTTTCCCTATTTTCAGGACTGAAATGCTACGTGACTGCACCAAACGGGAATGACAAGGCGATAGACTGTTCCGACAACTACGTGGTCCCCTCATCCTCCCAACTCCATATGGTTGGAAACGCCACCGCCCCAAAGCTACTCTGCTTCAAAAGGGGATTCATTCGAGGATGTGCACTAGCCCACAAGCATTTCCGACCCCACTGCACCAATATGACTGACCCCCAATTCATGCTAATAGTGGAAAGCCTAGATAGTCCCGATGCACTCCGAAAAGTTCATAGGTATGGATTTGGTGGGTCCGGAGGAGGAGGAGATTACATCAGGGAATGCTTTTGTGATTCGGACAGATGCAATGAGGGGAACAAGGTGCTTGGGGGCATGCTAATTTTCATTTTTACTGTTGCTGTAATTACCATGTACGTCATTTCTTTAAAGGTACAATTTTGAATAATAATGTGAGTATATATTTTTAAGTGTGTAATATACATCCATACATAATATTTCTCAATTTACTCACGTCTCGTCTAAGTTTAAAAAGGAAAGTGTATATAGCCATTGTAATTTTTTATCAATAAAGTTGTTCAATCTTTGAATTTTTAAAGTACAAAATCTACACTTATTTTCATTTTATTATTATTTAAAAAAGAGGCACGATTAGTTATGATTATGATATATTTTTTATGACCTTTTCACCCTTATTACCACTCAAATAAAAATTCATCACCTTTTGAAAATTCAAAATACACATCTATTATACATACCTAATATTAAATTTCTTGCTAAGTGAGATTTTCTCTTTTTTTCTTCACGCGTGCAAAAAAAACTGTCTAAATCTAATAAATAATTAATAATTATAGTAAAATAATGAATTTACACTTTAAAATAATAATAATAATAATAATAAATATTATTATTACATGTTAAAGTGTTATAAAAACGCGAAAGTTTATACATCACACCACACACGACACCACACGAGCGGATGATGATGTCAGATAATATAATTATGCCATTTTGATTTACAAGCTTTAATAAAAATAATTATTAATAACAACTTGATTATTATTGTGTTTG
>JAHZNC010001255.1:0-11099 GCA_027744095.1 Zhuqinia jingwanae
GTTGCACTGATTCAAGAAAAAATATCATATTTTTTGTATGTATTTCTACAGGATCACGTGTAGTCTTGTCTTATTATGTAGGCTTGGCTATATACCACTAATTAATTTATGATTACCTGGGGATTTCCACCGACATTCTTGGTAATTTTTCATTTATTACCCTGTTTTGTTGGATGTTGGGAACAAGCTCTATTTTTAGGGTTTTCAAACAAATTCTTTCAAATGAACATCGGTAAATGTTTTTATGTCACGTGTGCTACATGAACATATACTTGTAAACCTCAGCACTAAATTTTCAAAATGCAGCCTCCTTATCTGAAGGTTTTGCATTTACACAGAATAGAACTGTGGTATTTTTGTCATTTTATTACTTCTTATTATTTGGATGTGGAAACAATTAGAAATTCAAGCATGGGGGTGGTGATGGTGCGGGTTGAAGGTAAAGTTTTATGTGGCTATTTACATCAATTTCTCAGAACCCACCTGAGACTTATACCGTATATAAATTTTTCAAGCTTATTTTTATGTGACATTTAAAAATAACAAAATATTTGTAATCCCAGGAAAAAGGGATAACCTCGATTGCTTGCAGCCAACCTTGCTTTACATACCTTACTTACCTTAAATCATGCCATATAATGGTCAACAAAAATGCATCGTGAAATACATACCTGCTATCATTATTTTGTATATCTGCCTAAAATTAGTGTAAAAATCCCTTCGTTTTCTTTTCAAGGCTCCAAGTAGGTTTCAGTAATGCAACAAACGTCACAAAAGAGCACTTTTAAAAGGCCTTCTTTTTTTGGCCAGAAATAAACGTGTGATGTTTGAGAGCATTGTGTGCATTTTGTCAATTGACATTTTTCTTAGAAAGTATTTATCTTGTTTTTTTGGCTACGAACTGCAAACTTGCATTTATTTAGAAATAATTTTGCCAATACGTTAATAAAAATGAAAGGTAAATTACCAAAAAAAATACAATAATTTTGTCACGTATATATTTTTCACCAAATATGTGTACAAATTTTAACAAAAATATATTGCATTTTTCCCAATAAATAAATTATGATTTTTGTTCAAAATATATCAAGGTACAAAGTCAAGTCAACTTGATGTAACAGCTAATGTAAATAGCAATGTCTCATCCACAATCAATCTCTGATATATTAATCTCTCAGTATGTATACATTTTTTACACTTAAAACGATGATGATGAAGGGTTGGTTTATTCCTTTTGCGTCCAAATAAAATCTCATGTGAGTAAATTAGTTATGAGGTGAAAATTCAATCACAGCTCAATAACCAAATGGATCGATTTATGCCTCATAAAAAATAAATATATAAAAAATAATAATAATCGGGCACACGAACATTACATTCACTATCATCACATCACATCATTCATTCACTCATAAAGATAGACAGACACATTATTATGATGTGCAACAATGTATTGATTATTATTACTCAACAACAACTCTCTGCTTGTTCTCTTTTTTCCATGTCCAATAATATTAGGTATATACATACACTCTTCTTATAGTCCATGTGTCGGCATCATCATCATCATCGGCATTCCCTTTTTATCCACTTTTCACTCGTCATAGTCATCATAACTCATGAAAAAAAATGCATTATTATTGCATTTACTACACACCTTACCTGTTTCAGATGTAGTACATGGTGTGGTTTCACTAAATTCTAATATATTGATAGTGATGATGATGAAGTAATGACGATCAAATTACACACACTTATCCATTCATTTCTATTATAAGTTGATTGAGAATATGTGTTTGTATTTCAACTACACACAATTTCAAGAAAATAAGAGAGAGAGAAAAAAATGTGTACCAAAAATGTACATAACTTTTTTTTCGGTACATTCATCATCAAGAATGCACCGCCGCTGCTTTTGCTGCTGCTGCCTTACAAAAAGATTTGTCACGATTTTAATTTTTAGCCCATTTGAAAATAAGTTCAATATAAAAAAATGGTCTCCGTCGTGTAGTCAGATTTCAGCCTACTATAGACTACCACCACCATATACCACCACCTATAATGCAACTTTAAAAGTTTCAAAAACACGTAACACACCGTGTTATTTTTATAGCATTCATGTTCAGTGTTGTCAATAATAAGAAAATATATACATGATGCTCCATTCGGCGGCGGTGTCGATAGGGTAGTAGTGATGTAATGAAATGAATGATTACAATTTATTGCAAAGCAATTTGGAGAAGAGAGATGATGATGTTTTTTTTGTCGTTAAAAAAATTGTCTCGGTAGGACACTACTGACTTGGATGATGAGGAGGAGGATGATGGTCCTTTATGGATCCTCGGTGGGATGGTGATGGTGGTGTTGCGCTGATTGACGACAATGTTCTCGTAATGATTATTATTATGTAATTAGATTTGTATCTGTGTGTAACATGTAGTAAGTTAGGTACGTTTTTATCCATCATTTATATTTTGATGTGATCACCATCATAACCAAAAAGAAATATATATATAATGTAATGCAAGGCGAAGAAAAATCTAAAGTGTGCCAAAGCGTGATCAATAATTTTGTAAAATTAAAGAATCAAAATCAAACTGTGAGAGAAAAAGATTGAGATTGAATTGAATTTGAAAGAGAGTGAGAGATGTGCATTTTTGTGCATCATGCATTATAACACTTTCAAGAAGCAAAAGTGATGTTCAGAAAATAATGCCCTGTGGTGGGATATGATGATGATGATGATGATGATGATTCTGTTGTTGTTGTTGTATTTTTTGTTATAAATTAGTTTATTTTTGTACACACGGACAAGTATAAATGAACCACTGACTATTTGACAGTTGCATAATTTTGCAGACAGGGTGTCCCTAAAAAATAGTAACTGCAGAGTAGAGAGGGAGAGATAATATGAAAGGATAATAATAGGATGATGGTATGCTCCTTTATGAAAATTTTTTCCCAGGAGGATTGTGATTGCAATAATGACAATGATGAAATGAACCAATTTTTTTTTTTGTTTCAAGAAGTGTGTTGTACTTGTCAACATGATCATTATCTTTTTACCTTGCTTTTATTTGCTTGCTGCTGCTGCTGCGGTTTTTGATGTATGGCCATTTGTAGTTTTGCACTGCGCGCATGAAAAACGTTAATAATAAATTGTCTATATATATATATTACAAGAGAAGGTTCTTCTTCTTTTTCTTGTCTCAGGGGCTCTCAAGGTGAAAGTGACAGTGTCTATATATTTTTTTGGTACAAAACTAAATAAACAAATTGCGTTTGGTACCTTGTCCTTTCTGATGAGGATGACATGAAGATGACATGCTTGATTGCTACCATTAAAAGAAGTGTGCAGCAAAAAAATATAAAAAATTTGTCAGTCATTTGTCATCTGCTGCTAAAGATTTGGATTGATTTTTGTACAATCAGTTTAGATTTTTCTTGATTTGATTTGTGGAGTAGTAGTAGCATGTATGTACGTAGTGGGTAGATAGGTCGTTAGGAAGGACACTTAATTGGTACGACGAGGTACAAAAATAATATATCATCATCATCCTCATCATCATGATCAGTAGAGCAACAAGTTATATGGTAAATATTAATTTGATCTCAGGTGAAAGACCAGACCAAGGTTTTACCAATTATTAATGCACGGATGTAACAGGATGAAGGATGATAAGGATATCTATATATGAGTTGTTATACAAATCTCACAAATTTTGATGATGTTTGCTGTATTAATCAAAATAAAGTATATATTTGCGCTGTTAGTGCGATTTCAATGCTGTTCAAAATTATTGCACGCTTGATTTTTAACTCATGGAATGATAGGTCCTGGATACTTCAAACAACAATTCTGTTGATACAATAAATCTATTGAACGCGCTCAAACTCTCGAAGTATCTATGTTTCATGTTCTTGTGTAAAACATTTTTTCCTCTTTTGTTTCGCCTGACACCATCAAATTAAACACAAATTAATTTTACCTCAACAGCAGCAGCAGCAGCTTCTTCATTTAACCTGGCAATTTATGGGAACGCTATCCATTTCCTTTTAAAGTTAAAAAGATATGATACCCTCCTCATCATCAGTTATAATAATAAGTCAGTATCACAATAATATGCACTGGTGTATCAATAATCATAACATAACTTACATATATTATCATACGAGACAATCACTCAACAAGACAGAGAGAGAAAAAAAGCGGGCTTTGACCTTCGTCTCCCATATTAAATTATAGAATATATATCTAGATTACTAGAAGTTGGTATTCATTTGCTTGATTTCCCACTTTTACTCTTTTCTTATTTCAATGCAATGTTCTGATTCTGATATCATAAGCAGAAAAAAAAGAATGATCCAGAGAGAGAGGAATAGATGATAATAATAGTAATTGAGAGAAACATCCGAAAAAAATTCTCAGCATGCGTATGGGTATGAATATTATGATGCGTGTACAACGCGCATGAACTCTCTCATCATCATCATCATCAACGATGATATGTGTACTAGTAGTAATAATAATTGCAAGTTATCCTCAACATCATCATCACCATCATCCACCACCTGTTTTTTTCAGACTGGATTTGCTGTTGTATTTGATGAAATTACTATTACTCAGCAGCAGCAGCAGCGCATTCTCTCAATAAAATACTCTTGCCTTTCCTCCGTGAAAAAATTTGCATGCCACGGACGGATTCTCCCTTTCTTGGCTACTTTGCTTGATGCATCATCATGGTCATATCATCATCATCCTCCCACTTATTTTTTTTGTTTTGCTCTACGCACTATTATAGTAAATGGGTGCACACACATGATACCTTTTTTCTGCTTTGCTAGTTTACCTGTGAACAATCTTAATCACCTTCTCTCTCTCTCTCTCTTTTCAAAAGAATAAAACTCTGTAGAAGAGTGCATGACAATAGGAAAGAAGCAGTGAACCATGAACATCCAACAAAAGCATACAAATGAATAGGTAGAGATGATATTATAGATTCACAATAACATTTTTTCTTCTTCATACTTTCGCTTTCTTTCAATATATCCAGCGCATGAATGTATGTACCTATGTATATATATATGTATATTTTAGTACTCAGACAGTAGACCTTGGCAAGGATGAATGTTTTACCTTGAGAGCTCTCTCATTCTTTTTGAGTCTTCGTCTCAGCTCAGAGTTCATTTCCATTTTCTCCTTGAGACAAAATAAAACAGCCTTTATATAAAAGTGCCCTTGATTAGCATTTAGCCAGGACGCAATGGTCCACTATACAAAGGAGAGGGAGATACTCTGTAGAGAAAATTACAGGTTCTCATTTTTGAAGAGCATCCTTAAAAAAAGCTGAAGTGGTCCACAAAATTGAGGGTTATTATGGACAGAAAACAGAAAAACAGTAGCCAAAAACAAAGAGACAATTTTTTTTAAACACGCATATCAATTCACACAAAAAATCCTTTTCATTTTTTTATAGATATGATTATTATTATTATTATTCTGGTGTTATTCCCTTTGTCTCGACTTATTGCACTCACGCATTATTATGCTACGTACCTTTTATGTTGTATGCATTTCAATAATAAAAAATAATAATAGTACTAAAAAGAAAGTTGTAGGCATATCATCTACTACCTATATACCTGCTCGCCTACCTACCTACCTGCGTTTATTTTTTGATTATGATGAGCGGATGTGTGGTTCAGAAGCATATTATGCATATAACCTTGACTTAATAATAGTGCGATATAATTAACAGGTAGCACATCGGCAGCAGCATGGATTTTCTCATGTAAAAATAATATACTATTTTTCTTCTCCAGTTTTTTTATTATTTTTTTTGCGTGAAGAATGAAGCAGCTAAAAAAGTAAAGTAAAAAAATGATCAAAAACTTTTAGTCAGGTAGCGTTTTTGTATAAAAAATATATATATGTATATCGACACATGTGGATGGATGATGATGTTGATGATTCCTTTCGCGTTTTCCATTGTAATTTAATAATAATAAAAAAAGAGAGGAAGAAGAACAAGAAGAAGAAGAACCAGTAGCTGATTTGATTGTTGTGAGTTTAAAGAGGATGATGTTGCAAGCGAGCAGCAAGAGAGATGGGTAGATTTGAAGAGAGAGAAAGAAAAAAATAGTCAAAAACAAAAAAAAAGTAAAAGAAGAAGCTGACTTGTTGCATGATGCTACTCAATTGCTCTGCTTGTCTTCTTCTTCTTCTTCCCTTTTTATCTTTATCAGGAGCAAACAAACAGCTTATCTTGCTATTGTGGTGTTGTGGATAATCCCATCATCCATCGGATCGATTAAATCTATATCACCCTTTTCTTGTCATGTCAAAGTGAATTGTGAGCTGCGTAGTGGTATGTTGCGTAAAAAGAAATAATACAAGTACGCACAAGCAGCTGCAGCAGCAAAAAAAAAGTCAAATTTTTTTTTTCAGTACAAAATATTGTGTTGATCAATTCACGCAGAAATTTTTTCCTTTTGAACTTGATCAGATCAGATCTAATCATTCCTCCAGTGAATCCGAAGATGACGATGATTATCAATCTGATCCATCACTCTTTTTGCCTCCTTTCTGTTTTTTACCTTTTGGCAGATAACACAGCATAAAAATCATTCTTTTTACATTTTTACATCCATCTGTCCATGTCCATTGTGTCCAGAGAGAGTGCTCTCCTCCTCCGATGATGATGATGATAATGCTTTTAAAAAATTGTATCTGAATCATCATCTCTTCTTCTTCTTCTGCTCTCGCATTCTCCAGCAGTTTGGGTAGTTTTTTAGTTCCTGGTCTGCTTATTATTTGCTGAGTTGACTTGACTGGAATAATATGATGATCATCATCATCGTCGTCGTCATCAATATCCTATTTCATTTGATATAGAATGTTGATTTTTTTAAATGATGGATATGAACTGGATCTCACCACAAAAACAAATCGCGGTGTGTGATGTGATGATCATGACGATGATAATGGTGGTGGTATGCGTTTAACAAAGTGGCAAAGTCGCGTAGTCGAAGAATGAAATATTTTTGCATTTAAAAAAATAAAATAAAGGAACAAGCAGATCTCGGATAAAGATAATGACTTATCAGTGAAGAAAAAACAGACAGAGACAGACAGGAACATAGGTATCATGATTGCTGCTGCTGTTGTTGTTGTTGATGATGACGATGATCACATCACAACAATTATTATTATCATTGTTACAAGGAATGGAGTTGCATTACACACACATTGCTATCATTATCATCATGATCATCAAATGTACGATGTATGTGGGTATTTTTTCTGAGTCGACGACTCGGCTGCTGCTGCTGCTGCTCCTGGAAAAAAAATGTGTGCATTTAAATGTAAGTGGCTTTGGTTGTTGTGCATATAAGAAAGGAATGCGAAAAAGTTGGCTGCATAGATTTGTTTGCTTTTTGTGACCGTGTGCAATGGAATGAGAGAAGGTGCTCGAGTTTTGATTTATGACTTGAACTTGAGGAGAAGGAGGTGGAGGATTCAAATAAAAAGATGGGAGGAGAAGAGAAAAAAAGAATGTTTGTTGAAGTTTACTTAGTAGATGCGTATGCGTAGAGAAAGAGTTTACTTAGTAGTTTTTCTTCACATCATCAAACATTTCAAAGTTCACAATATATTTTTTTGCATGCATCATACATACATATTATTATTATGATGATGATTAAAGCGAGTTTTCTTCTTCTTATTATTATTATGAAATGCAATATAGAAGAATAGGTAGGTAGAGAGAGAAGAGAAAAGAAAACTCAGGTAGCCACTGACTCACAACAAAATGCACAACAATCAGAGGGAGAGAAGGGGCTGATCATTAAATGTCCAGCAGCTTTGCATACATTCAAGACGAGTGTGTGTGTGTTGGGTTTTTTTGCTTGGCTGCTAGAGGCAAAAAAAATGTGTGCGTATATGTATGTAGATGATGAACACACATGGGAAACAATGAACTTGTATTTTTTTCTGGGAAAATAAAAAAAAGAGAGATAAAAAATGTATTTAGAAAACCGCAATAGATGATTTTATAGAAATAACGCTTCTGACATTTTGTGCGGAAGCAAGTAAAAAGCAAGTATAATGGATGGATAGATATAGAGGTGGACAGCTAATCATAATCAGCGCATGTGCGTAAATACAATTTTTTACATACATATGAACGTAAAATGTAAAAAAAAATATATAAAAGTTTTTGTTGCAACAACATATGTTGCTTGTTTGGGAGTAAAATGTGGTGGTTGAAGGTGGTGGTGTTGGTTGTTTTGTTGATTGTTGTTGTGTGTAAAAACATTGTTTGGTAGATGTGCGGTTTTTTACCCAAGACCACCTGACAAAAAACTGCAGATATGAACAACAGCAGGAGAAAAAAAGAGGATGACGAGAGAGCGAGGTGGAAGAGAGAGCTGCTGCTGTTGCTGCAATGATCAGGAAAAGAATAAAAAATGTGAAAAAGGTCAAATGGTTTATGGTCAATATACGAAATAGAGATGTCGTTGTATTTTTGGAGTATGATGAAATGTTCAATGAAAATATCAGTGAATGCTTGGATTTTAGTATCTGAAGATCTCTATGCGTTTTCATTCGATTCATTGGAAAGGAGCTAAATACTCAGCTATGTTTTTATATCATTTTGAGACCATGACCCCCTTTTTTCAATAACACATCCGTTTATTATTATTACTTCAACATCATCATTTTTATCATCCGGATTTAATCATGAATCTATACATGATATATTATTTCGTTTGGATGATGGAGTGGAGTGAAATAATGTAATGTGACATCATTTAAACGTTTGACCATGATCACTTGAATGTCATGTACACACGTAAGAAGGAAGAAAATAAGGAGTGCAACACAAGAATTAAAAAAATATGATAATGTTGTAGCAATAACCCCTTCTTTATTATGTAAAATGGCTAATATTTGGACGTTATTTTTGCGTCATGAGAAGAGAGTTTACTTGCTAGTTATTCTTCACATCATCACATTTAAAAGTTGCAATGTTCAGTTTATTTTCCGTTATTACGAATACTCTTAAGTTTAAACGCCACTAAGTAAAATATCAGACAAAAGAAAAGTGACACATATTTGGAGGTAGTATTGGTCACAGTACATAATATAATATCACTTTTAGTAGTAATTCCATTGAGCGTCAGAAGCAGCTCAAAGCGTGGGGTATAGTGGCACTGACTGACGCTGATGCGTTTGTGGGCTAACGTTTTTTTTATAGCGGTAAAGTTATTCCATTCAAAGCCACAACAACCCCAACGCGCGCTAACGGCAACTCTACGAACTAGCTAGCGCGCGTGGCGGCGCTCTAAAGCATCACTGCTCACTTTACCAACCCAACTAGCTAACGACGACAACAGCGCGTTGGTTAGTTCTAAATTTTAAAGCAAGGTGGCTTCCACGACTTGCAAACTGCCACACTGCCTTGTCTTGATATCAACACAAAGCCCATCAAAAGAAGAATCATGAATCATCATGCTACTATGTGTACTTGAATGGTTATCATAAATGTAGATACTAAAATGTTAAATGTTAATGGTGCAGTTAAGATTTTGCCGAGAGAGAACGTTCTTACACAAAACAAAGAAGTAATAGGCAACTTGCTTGACGGCTTTGCTCACTACATTTACTGTTCATTTCATAAGAAAAAAAGGGTATATATGGATGGTGTATTTGGTAGTAGTACTACATTTTAGACTACATAATAATAAGTGATGTGTGTGTGTATATGTGCGTAAAATAAAATACGGTGTATATTTATATGCAAAAGCGGATTTTCAACTTGAAAGGCTACAAGCAGTACTCATACAAAAAACGTAGTAGTTAGTTTAGCTATGTGGGTAGTAAGAACGATGATGATGAAGAAGAAGGAAGGTACGAAAAGAGAGGCGAACAACAATGCGTAAATATGTATGCTGTACTACTACCCCTTTAACAATGCAATGCATAATATAAAATATATCTACTTACTTTACTTACCTGAGACTGTGTCTTGTGTTGTCTTGTTACCTTGCTGCATATGTTTACGGACAGGCTTATTGGGATGAAAAATTGTTCATGTGCGCACCAGCAGTACCACCACCACCACACACATTACTACTAGCACCACATGGGATTTTTGCCGATGTGAACACATTATAAGTCAGTGTGATCAGGATCTTGCCCTGACGAGCATGTCCCTCTGTCAGTCTCTCTTTCTCATTCATTATTTTTTCCTTCTTATTATTACATTTTCAACTGAGTCTGCTGTATATTTTTCCCCCTTTTGATTCATTTCAAACAAGGGATAATATAATTTCATACATTAATTTTTATTGTTCCGGGAAATTTTTTTTGTGAATACTCTGGATTACATTTTATGTATTTCATGCGTTGTTCTTCTGGTTGTTCAAAGTATCCGGAAGGAAAATAAATAAATTGCACACAGGTGGTGGATAAAATAAAATTGCAGGTGTGATCAAATAATTTGTAAAAATAATAATATAATAGTCCTGCTTTTTCATGGAACGAGTAAAAGTGTGAGTTAAGTGTGGTGACAAAGAAAAAAGCCCGAAAGATAAAAAATATATATATTATCTGCTTGTTTTTCTAGAAGAGTGCTTTTGTTTTTTTTTGTGATTGTTGGTGGTCCTCTCTTTAAAAAAAATAATATAAAATTTTTTTATATAAAAAATTTCGGGAATAAGGTGTTTTTAAAAGAAAAGTGTGTGTGCGCATGCAATGCATATTTTTATCTTTTATTTATTACTGTGATGATGATTTATTTGTAACATCAACAAAAATTGTTTGGTGCTTCTGGAAAAAATACTGGAAATTCCATAAAATTGGAGCAGCGGATCATCACAAAGACGGATTTTACATTTTGGTTTGATAGCAATTTGTTTTTCTTTTTTAAGGTAAGAATAAGTCATACAAAACAACACACAAAATTTTAAGAAATGGGACTAATTAATTCAAAAAAGGTGATAACTTCAAAGGAATATATATTAATTAGCTATTATAATAATATATTGTACTACATCGACATCACCACCTACCCAACCCAGTTATAATCTGGATT
>JAHZNC010001256.1:0-17036 GCA_027744095.1 Zhuqinia jingwanae
AAAAAAAAAAAAAAAAAGGCAAGTCTGGTGCGTAGTGCGTACACTTCAAACTGCAGCCATTACAACCTTGAATTAATGAAGCCTAAAAAGAAGATTTTGGCCTATCCTATGTTTTAGCTAAATACACTTTAATTGCAAATCCTTAATTCCAAAAAATTGTCAAACAATATAATGTGTGCAACAATAGGTACATTGTTTATTCACATTGCCCCAATGAATGTTACTGCATCATTATTTCATTAGCGTATAGACTCAGACTCTATATACTCACATTGTATGCAAATTTTCCCACATTCGTTCGTATACGCAGAATATATCTCCAATCATCGTCAAATTCATAATAGCACATTTTTTGTTAACGGTTTCACAATTTCACATTTTATTTTTTTTGTAACGAAGAAATGAAAAAAGAAATTATTCCACAACTAGTATGAGAAATTACTTTAATTATATCATGTAATAATGCAGGTTCTCATCTTGCCCTGGTTCCATTCCGATCACATCAAACCTATGTACATTTTTTTTTGCTTTGATAGAAAAGGGAGAGAAAATGAATTATTGAAATGGAAAACTTCCTCATTTTAAAAGATGACACATGCGTGAGTCTTTTATAAAGAGAACATGATGTGAGGATTTTCTCGCCAAAATGCCACCTACATCGACATTACCTTGGAACGAGTGAATCATAATCTCTCTAATATATTATGTGTATACCTACATATCACACTAATGATGACCATTATCAATTATGGTGGTGGTAATCCCCTATTTTCTAGTCATTTATCATTCTTGGCTCGTTCCGTCTGGGTTAGTACGCTACGAAAATCCGTGCATGAAAAGTGACGTCGCATATATGCTTGATACCATGTAAAGCTATTGTAGTACTTACGACTATGGGGAAATTAGTTCTGCCAGATCAGGATGATGATGATGATATCATGTTGAATGTAATAAAATAATAATAATAAACAATGTTTAAGTCACTTATTTATGTGATGTACATGTTAATAATAATAGTATACAAATATATATGCTAAAATAAAATAAAAATGATAAGGACTACGCAATATAATAATAAGAGCAAGAAAATAAGGTCGCAAAGAATCACTTCTTTTCACAGACATTGTGGAACCATTTTTCTGATTTTGATGTTTTAGATCTATACAAACGAACATTTTCTAGAAAGCACATAAAAAATCTGGAATAAGAATTGGTATTTAAAGTGAACTTTTCTACTATGTTGGCATTGCGGCAATTGTATTTTTACTGTGTCTATTATACATTTAGTAGTGGTACATAAATGTCACGAACGAAAAATCTTTCACGCTTCTAAATCACACCTCGATAGTATTAATTATTGTAATCGTCGAATTTCATCAAACGTAATAAGAAGGTATTGGAATGACCTAGGATAGCACACTGAAATCCCTTAAGTGAAAGTAGGTTAAATCTGTTACATCATCAAAAGATATGCCTGATTGCCTCCTCTATTTTGGTATGACGTGATATTGATAACGCTGATATTTTAAAGCTTATAATAATTCAGTGGACACAACATAACATACTCATATACATATAGCAAAGCAGCAACATTTTTTGTTTAAAACAACAATAGTGTTGATGATAATGACACGGGGGATGCTACATCAGTGTCAAAATTATATATATTTTTTTGTAGATGAGGCTATTGTTTGTTGGGTGCTGGTACAGTAGTGTTTGAATAAATGACAGATGAGAGAATGAAGGTAATAATAAATGTGCCTTTATGAGCTATGCAGTAACTGTATACAACTTACAACTGTTGTAAGAGCTGTAATTTTTTTTTTACATACGTATACAACAATGTGACATTAATCTGACTTAAGTTTATTCTCAAGTCAGATAAGTCAGATGGTATAAATTATTTTTAATGCCTGAAATCGCTGAAAAAAATTGGCGTTAATGGCAAAGGTGCTAGTGAAAACGAAATGAGTTTACCGTCTTAAAAAATAAAGTAAGGAATTTTCTAGTATTGAGGTATGCAGAGTGCAGAGAGTTGCGGTCATGTTGGTCAACATCATTATCCTATTTTGAGGGTACGGCTTTTTATAGCTGGCTAAAGCACTATTATTATAAGCCAGTTGAATGGTTTTACTACCTTGTCAAATAGATTTCCAGTCGTTTGCACTTATCTCATAACTTAATCTTGACAGTGCTACATTTTTAAAAGGGCCACTCATGAATTTTTTTATTTTACAACTTGTCTATACTATATTATATGGTTAGGTCTGACTTGTTATTATAAGATATATATGCACATATTATACAAAATAACAACAAGATGCATTTTTTTTACCATAATAATCTCTGCATGATAATAGTACATTAGCAGTTATTATTATGCTTGTTCTTTTGCTCATTGTATAATTTAAATCTGCATAATTGCTTTCCCCTTTTCGGAAGACTTTGGCATCTTTGTTTTGTGGAGTAAAAAATTTGAGTTCATGCAGCTTTTTTATGTGGAAACTTTAAATAAAATCTCGGGTAGCATGAATAATTATACTTTTCCACTCCATTTCACCCCTTTCTCTTCTTGTAAAATTATGCAGGTACACGACACGAACAAACGATTTTGACTGAACCGTTGCATTTTTTTTATATGTACATAACATATAATAATATTCAATCTTTTGCATCATAATAAATTTTTTTTAGGTATTCGGTTTACTCTTTTCTATGTATATTTTTTTTTAATGTAGTGTTGCGTCTTGTTTCATTAAATTCAAAGCCATAAATCTTGAATGCTTTGGCGAAATATTTAAATTGGTAATCATATATAATGTTTATTTTTTTTAGAGATGCATTATAATCTTCTTGTTGAGATTGGTCAAGTCGTTGACCAATATGCAAATACATGTGTAATCGAAATGACTTTGTGATAGCCAAATCCAGAAAAAAGTGTTCTATGTAGTTTTTGCACACTGCAACAACAGGCGTAGAGATTAGTGAGGATCATCATATGGGCAAAATAATAAGAAGAGAAAGGAGCAGCAGCAACAACATCAACGGCAACAAGAGCACAAGTGTAATTTACAATGGGCAATCACAATTGATGATAAGAGAGAACAGGAGCCAGTTTACATTTCTCATGAATGAAAAAGGAATAATCGTATAATTTTTTATAAAATATTGATCCAGTCCAGTATTCTAAAATGGAAAAATGGTAATAATCATATCATAATGAAGAAAATAATGGCATTTCTGCACTCTTGACTCCTGTTGTTGTTGTTGTTGCTGCTGCGTTGCTCGCTGTTGCTGCTGCTGTTGCACTAGTTATTATTGTAGCACTTACAAAAAATGTATTTTTTTGGGGTAGGGCTCTAATAACATATTTTAATAAGTCTATCCATCTTTCTTCATCTCAGCGCTTGGGTTGATGCTGCTGACTATTGACTTACTTTAGTAGAATGTGCCTCTTAGGTGTTTGATTAATCATTTTCATAATAATAAAATACGCACCCATTCATTGTTGTAGTACAACAATTATTGGAATACAGCTTATGAATAATAATAATACAAAAGAGAAAACAGAAGAAAAAAAAAATTACATTGTACCTGCAATAATATAATAAGGAGGTTTTCAATTGTTAAAAATGGAAAGTCAAAGCGATCGCCAAGTGATATCCAATCGGTACTACCAAAATATTATACATAAAATGTATTAAAGAGGGGCGAGCTGTTTATATTTTATCCGTGTCAGAATCATTTCTCAGTTCTCATTATTGTCGTAACAAGGTATAATACGCAAGCAAAGCAATAATAAGGTGGAAAAGGACTTTGAATAATAAAACAGTTAAAAAAATATATCATTCATGAATTTAAAAAAAAAGAAAGAAAAAAAAAGATGATCCATTTCATGAATGAAGATGGTGACGTGATGATAAAGTTGATTCCCTGTGTGAATGAATATACCTTCTGCTTAGCATAATACCTTGTATTTTGCTAGTGCCGCTGCGACTTTGCAAAAAAAAATTGAACAAAACAAGAGAAATACAATTATTATTTTATTATTTTATCTAATGCAACAGATCATTGAAGAAGGGAACAAAAGAGAAACATGATTTATCCATTCTAAAACACGAAGGGAAGCTATAAAACACAGACTATTTTTCAGACTAAACACAAAACAAGAACAAAACATATGATAAAAATGTCGATTAAATGATAAATAATCTAAAAAATGCAATACAAGAGCAGCAGCAGCACTCAAGAGACGATTGGTTGTTTGTGTGTTGATTGAAATGTTCAATATATCCACTTGTTCATCACATTCTCATTAGCGTCAGTTTCAAACAAGACTTTACCGCATTGACAACGCAAGATTTATCAAAAAAAAAATTGGTTTGTGTGATGATATAGATAAGTGACAAAAAGCTGTCCAAACGAAGATTTTCTTGGCAGCGGTTTTGAGACATCTTTAATCCTTAGATTAAATGTATTATATCCTTTTGTATATGCAATTGGGTAACATGTTTTATTACTATATCAGATTGAAAGTGGCGATAATTCACCGATTCAATTCGTTAGTGTCAATGTCAACCATATAGCAAAGAAGCGACGCTACATAAGTCAGTAGCAGTCATTAAAATGAAGTTTTCATGATTTTTAAAAAGAAAAAAAATAGGATTTTAGAAGAAAAAATCTTATTTTTTTAATTCTTGATGGAAAAGTAAAGAGGGTGACAAGTTTTGTGGTTGGTTAAAAAAAATCTACTTCGCTTCCTTTTTTCCAGACAGACCAAGACTCTATGTTGTTGCCAACTTTGCCAGTTTATTGACCAGAATTATGTACACACATGATGGAATTGATGTATGTGCGTCATCATACACAAACGCACATTAGTCAGTTTTTGTAATGTCCATTATTCATCCAAGCGTTGTTGCATTTGTTTCTCTCTCTCTCTTTTGAAGTAGACACTTCATGAATTCGGAGAAACGACATTGACAACAACTTCAAAGATAAGAAAATAATTATAATGAGAGAACGTTAAACTGTGAGATTTGCGTCATAAGTAACCTTTTTTATCCACAATTTGATGACGTGTTTTGCGTTGTTTTAAATTCTATTAGTTTTAAGATACTTAAAACTAAGGCGGATTTGCAATATTTTACACTTGCTCATTTTCACAATGTCATAGTCATGTAGCTCAAGTTTTTTACTTGATTTTTTTGCTGAATATTTCGTGTCATAAAAAAATCTTTGCTCATCTTTTCGTAGTTATATTTAGAGTGTGTGTGTGTGGTAAAAAAAACATTGAAGTAAAAGTGGGACTGACCATGAATGAGCCATTTTGCATAGAAGTCGTGCATAATTAATTATGTACAATATCATTAGTATCATCATTACGTTAAAACCAGGAACATCTTGTTACACGTTTTGCCCTAACCAGACTACTATTGTACTCAGGCTTATGCACATCTTCAAAGTACCTGCTTTATCAGATCTACTGCATGTATACCAATTAAACTCTACATTGTAGAAACATTATTGTCGGCATGATTTACCATTGTAGTACCACTACTACAATGAACTATGATACATGTCTCGATCCTAACAATCATCAAATATCTGAGAGAGTAAGTAGAAAGTTTTCTTTATCTTTGAAACGTATACTTACGGAACCAAACTAACATTGTACGAAAATATTCAGAAAATGAATCCCGGACACGGATATATATATTTTTTACAAACAAGTATTTATTCATCAAATTAATCAGGTAAACTTAAATTATGTTTGTGTTTGAAAATACATTTTTTATTGACGATTCAGGTATTCGGAAAAACAATCAGTCATGTAACCATTCTAGCCCGCTAGCCCTTATGCAGGTTTCTTTTTTTAAACTTTATCTACATTTTGGGGTAATGTGAATACGGATAAGCATTTTCATTACAAATGGGCATTATTGGTAGTAGGTACACACACACAAAATGTTTTTTAAAGGATGTTTTTTTTTCATTGTGTCTTTTACTTTTCTTATCTCAATTACATAATAATATTGCCACTTTGTGATAAAAATGTTCGCGATCATGTCCATTCTCACATATCGATCCTGGCAATTGTTCAAACAAATCCGTGCTATTTTACTGTAATGTCCACGAAAAGGCACTTGAGGGTGCATGCAATGCAAACTGTTTGCAATTACACCTGTTCACCTCACACCATTAAAAAATAAAAAGTTTTTTTGTAAACCGTCTAGTTAAGAAAAAAAAACATTAGCGTGATATACATACTTCTGCAGTTAAGTACTTAAAGCCATGTAGTCGCATGATCGTGATACTAACTACCCATTTTGCATACGTTTTATCATCTTCTTCAATCTCCTCTCTCACTACTACTCACATCAAATCACATCCCATCATAATAATAATGGCTGCAAAAGGACAAAATAACGCAAAAGACTCCTGCAACGAAAATGATAGCTCATGGCGATACTTTATTAATCATCAACAATTAAATGGAGGCTATGTACGTTTTTCATCATCAGGCTTTGGTTTGTGGAGTTGGGAGAGATAAACTGGTTCACTCAATACTTCATCATAATAGTCAAGTTATTAATTAGATGACCCAGGTTATTTTGCCGCGCCTTTATACACTATAAATTTTAACCTTTTTACACAATATATTCTTTTTTTAAACAAGAAATCTCCCTTCATTCTATCTAGTTGATAATCAACAAGATCTCGTCATGAGCTACTATAGTAAACGAGAGAGAGAGAGAGAGAAGGAGAGAATAAACGCCATACGCAAAACGAGAGTCTCTGTAATGTAATTTGAGCATTTGTGTACATATTTTTCATTCAGAATTCGAAGAAATGTGATTGGCAAACATTTAATTTAGTGTTTCAATTGTTGAAAAGTGTCGACTTGGTTTGGCCCTTGTGTCAGTGATGGTGTCGATGATAATCGACAATCAGAATTATTATTTGAAGAACTGATCGCTAATAAGCTTGTGTGCAGTGATGTCGGACGGCAGCTCAATTTGTTCCTTTATCCTTAACCAACCAAATGTCGAACGGCAAACAACCGTGATGACCGATGGTCACCGAAGAATGATATCATCATTATGATTTGTAGATTGCACTTAATAGCCATGTTGATTTCGTTATAATAGTCCCTTTTCTACGTTTTCCTGAAGAAGGGTACCTATATATGAGCATCACTTTTTAGACAAACTATATGGCAAATCATTAGACAATCACAGGAAACCAAATGAGTCAACAAATGCTCAATGGTCAGCAATTATGAAAATTATTATTACTTTTCATTTCTACCAACATGTGCCTACTTACAAAATTATGTATATTACCTTGATCGGACTGTATAGTCACCAGTGACCATTTCAACAAGCAAAATGTTGAATGATCTTGTACAAATGTTTTGATAGTTGTGGTCACATACATATATATATTCTTGATATGATGATGACGATGATGATAGTTTTGTTTTTATTAATGTTATTATGCATGAGTGACGAAACTGTAATAATTTTCGTCTTGAAGGAACAATAACGGTTCTCAACATCATCACCAGTGTGTCATTTTTTTTAAACAATCTGTTATTTGGACTTTAGGTAGTATACACATACACACAACAACATATAGTCTTTATTGTGGCTATTATAGTGCTAATATGTGCTCTAAAGTTTTTTTTATTACGTCAACGCCCAAACGTTGCTATTTTAATAGTTTGTTCATGATAACTCAAGTGTATCATTATGATAGATTATTACATGCATATATGTAGCATGTAGTATATAGCACAACAGCCTGTTTTTTTTCAAACTCCAAGTCATGTCATAATAATATGTCATCCAAGTTCCACCACTGACCACCGCCGAAGTGTTGTCTTACAAAAGCATGTATATGTACTTAGATGTACGTACATACGTACCGTACCGTACCTCATAATTTTTTTACACGTTGTTGCTCAGGTCATGTTTGCAGAACGGGAGGATGATTATATGAGTAAACTCGCCCAAATTTGTTTTTAATTAACATCTCGTCAAGCAAGCCAAACACAGCTAGCGACTATGTATCTCCCCCAAGAAGACGCAATATGATGGCATATTATATGGTCATAATCGCAAACACAAATCAAATCAAATCCCAAACAACTTATGGGTTAAATAATTTTAATTTATATTTGGAAAGGAACCAGTAAGATCACAAGAAAATATAATAATGATAATAAAAATAAAAAGATTGTCGTTGTTGTGATTTTATTTATTTATTTTTATTATTGGTGTACACTCGTACGTGTTGAGATGTAATCAATCAGATATCATTATTGAGTAAATCAAGTAGAGAGAGAGAGAGGGAGAGAGAGGGAGAAGTGAAGGAGAAAACTAGTCCTCCCGGCGAGACCCCTCCTTAGAAAATATATAACGTTTTCTGGTGTGTGTGTGTGCGCAGTTGCAGAACAACAAGAGAGAGAGAGGGAGAGAGAGGGAGAAGTGAAGGAGAAAACTAGTCCTCCCGGCGAGACCCCTCCTTAGAAAATATATAACGTTTTCTGGTGTGTGTGTGTGTGCAGTTGCAGAACAACAGAGAATGATTGTTCAAGTTTATTCTGACTGTGTTCTATTATTAACTACACAACAAGTTAATAATTTTTCTGCATTTTTTTTTCAATTTAATTTGAATCAGGAGTGTGTTGTATGTACACACACGGTTGTCATTTTTATTTGCTCATTTTATATTCATTGTTGCTCAAGTCGTGTATAAAGTAGTAATAATAGGATAACCATCATTGTTGCTCAAGTCGTGTATAAAGTAGGAATTAATAGGATAACCACTTCATTATTGACCTATCAGTCACTATACTACACACAACCTCCACACAACATAGTCTTACCACCTGAAGAATTATAATATGCAAATGCATAATTATTAAAATAAATAAAATAAGAAAACCCTTGAGACTAATATATGTTTTGAGAATACACCTGGCATACTAAATACGCTCCTAATTGTCTTTTAGGTGCTTTTAATGGAGAAGACATGTCGCTAGCGTACTACTACTACTATTATATATGCTGTGTAATAATTTTCATTTGTTGTCCCAGCATAAATAATCAAACAGGATGATGATGATGATGAGATGTAGAACTTGCAACAAATAAATAATGCGACTATAGTTTATAGTATGACGATCTTGATGATCCCATCATCAAAAAATCGTGGTGGTGGTTGTGGTGGTTCTTCTGGTTATATTTTCTTCGAGTACAGACTCTTGTAATTTGCTAGATGATTATTGGTGAGCGATGAATAATTGTCAAAATTGGATGGTTGATTTGATTAGTGTAGAGTTATTATTGGTGGGCAAGCATATAATTCAAAACTAATTGAAAGGTTAGAGCTATTATGATGATCAGTAGAAGGGCTCTATTTTTCTCTTTCATTTTCTACTTGAATAAGTAGCGGCGGTGGTGTATATAATAGGTACACTATGTACTTATTAGATATTACAGATTTTAGAACTCGAGTACTTTTTTTTTGTAAACAGAATAAAATGATATATTATGTTAGTAGTTTTTGTTGTACTTATACTACTACTACTTGCTGATCATTTTATGAATGTATGTGTATGTAAGTGTATGTATGCATGTATGTTTTTTAATGGATTTGCAACCGCTAATCATTATCATCATCACCATGTCCTCGTTCTCCCCCCCTGCAGTCGTGTCGGTGGTCCTTCTTCTATCTAATTTCTTAGAAACAATAATAATAAAAAGACCTTTGCAGGACTTTCGGAGCACGCTGAGTCGTGTCACTTTTTATTTTTTCTGTTACTGCAACAAGTCTATGCCCTGTACTAATCTGTCATCACCTTTGACTAGAAAATTTGTTTTTGTTTATGCGTACACGTACTTGTATTGCTCAGACTACATTTCCATAATAATTAGAGTTTTTTTCAAGGTTTAAAAAAGTCGATAAAAATTGGTGTGGAAAATTAAAATCATTTTAAACCCCGCCAGCTTTTTGCTCAAATATTTCATTAACTTTCAAACTACTACTTGCATTTTAGCCGGTTTTTCAGCGTTGCCAACAAAAAAAACCTGCTGCGGTTCTTATTGCATTTTTTTTCTCTTTATAGACTTATGTACTATCTATGAAGAGTTGTGTGATTGTGAATATTATTATTATATATTGTTATGCTTCACACAAAAAGAGTAATTTAGAAATTTAACTTTGCATAATGCCACGGGCATTTCTTTGTTATACAGCCAAAAACCCAGCAGTGGAACTGAGGTTATTTATTTTCCCTCTTGAATAAATGGCCCCTGCTGCTACCTGAATACCTAAATAGTTCAAATAGTTCAATCTAACATGATATTTAAATTATGTTTTCTTAAGAGATGCAACGCAACAACATACAAAATAAATGGAAAAAAATATATTTTCTATTCTTATAACTCAATATAAAGCTACTAAACTTGAGCACATATATAACGTACCCAGCGATGTAGCCACTTCCTGTCATCGTTTTAATCGATTTGCTGGCAACTTTATCATATTTAAAAAACGGTTAAAATTCTAATTTAAATGTCGTAAATTATTATATATTTTTTTATTTCTTAAGTCACGTAGAGTCACTTTGATCGAGTCTTTGTCGCAGTGTTAAATTATCTTGCAATTTAAAATGTAGACATGAATACATAATAGAATGTTGGCCATACAACAACGTCATTAAATCATAAAATTGATTGTTGTTGTTGCTGCTGTTGCAAGTTGCATGAATCTGTCTATAATAAATGGAGTGGAATAAAAATAATTATTTTAATGACAAAAAGTACTCACGCTGCGAGATGGGTGAAATTTTCATTTTTTTACTTGACCTACACGACAAGCGTCCCCATCATCGTGAAAACAGGCATCATGAAAATTAAAATTATTTCTGAAAAAATATATGAATTACAGTAACAATCACAGTAAAACATTACTGAGTAATATGTTATGTAATCTGCCGTTGTAAGCATCATGGTATAATCATGATTATGATTAGTATGTTTTGGGTTGTTATTGCAGAAATATGTATGATGCATACTTATAAAAGTTTGAGATATATATATTTTGGTGTGTATGTAGTTACCTCTGCCTGTCTGACAGAAAGACTGACACCATGAAAATTGCCGAATTTAGTAGGCCAATGGCTACCTTTTGTTGTCTGATATTTGTGTGTGTGACGCATCCCGATATGTATGTAGTAGTAATGTAATAATAATAACGATTTCTTTTTGTCTCGAAAAAGATAAAAGATAGAAATGGGAGATAAAAAGAGATGTTAGTTATAATTGACTATATGTGCGGTTGAGAATGGAAAATACAAAGTATAAAAATACACCCACACGTATGTACGTAGCAGCAGCAGTAATAAACAATATAAAATATTTTTTTTGCATTTATTACACTGACACTGCACTCTTTGGTCATCATATCATGATTATTACATTACGATCCCACAACAGACTTCAATCATATTATCGTAATCGTAATCAAGAAGTTGAATAGATGAAGATCGAGAGATCGTGAGGTTGGTCGAAAAGGAAATTGAGATTCAACACAGATACTGAAACTTCAACAGCAAAATAATAGACAAAGTGTTATATAAACAGAGAGAGAGAGAGAGAGAGAGAGAAGTTAGGAGCAGCAGGCAACTATGTATACCCAAAAATAGACATCTCCGAGGTGCCAATTATTGTGCATTGTTTTTTCAGCTCAATTATTGCCACAATTATGTATTATCCCTCTGTCCCATAGTTATATGTGTGGTGTGTGTGTGTATGTGTGTGTATGTCAAAAAATCTAGTTTATAGTTTATGGAGTGTTGTAGACCTCCATGAAGGCTCACTGATAGTGCGCTCACGTATTTTGGATTATTGCTGCAACATGTACATGAGAAGAATATGATATGATATACGATATATGTAGGCATTTCATTCAACAGCGTTATGAAATAATCAGATTCAAAAATGCACCAAATCATCATCATCATCATCTTGTGAGGCTTGTGTGAATGTGTGTGACGTGCACTATTATTGTAGTTACATTTATTCTACATAATTGTGAAGCCATGCAAAATGTAAAGATTTTCAACTTTGATTAAAATGTCCCATCATCACAGTCATCCACGCTTTAAGCCATCTGCCGTTGTATTTTTAATCTTAATTTTAAATTTTTGTTCTATAAAAATTACAATAATGGAAAAGATGCGCATAATAATCTCGCCATCACATAGGAGAGGGCAGTACAGTATATAAAAAACTATTCTTGATAAAAAGTTAAATCTTTTTTTTTCTCTCTTTTTTTTGATTTATTCGACATGTACAACCAAAAGCTTTTATTCTGAACAATCACTTGCATTTTTTAGTACAGATTTGAAAATTTTGATTGCATAAATAACCAATTAAAATCGCATTACATGTCTAAATATCCGTGAAAGGTTTTTCTTTCCTTTATTTATTGTTATCCAACACCATTTTTCTATTCCTTCCTCTCACACTTCATTTTCACCTCCCCAAAAATTCCTACACAAATCAAACTGTATAGAAGTAACATGAAATGCTACATCATTTTAAAAGTTTTCATTGGTACTAACACCTTTCAAAACATTCTTTAGATCTCTCCAAGTCCAAACCAGAAACACACGGCACAAAGAGAGAAAACAATAAGAATAATATTTTTTAACGTGTGGGTGAGCAACAAAAAGTTTACATGCATTTGTTAAGAAAAAGCACCAAAAATATTAAAAGGTAATTATAAACCCACGCGGATAATTTGAGGCGCAAAATGAAAAGTTATTGTTTTCTTCCATTTCTGTTGAGATGGAAACCACCTAACTGTCATCATCATAATCATAAGAAGCCATTATACCTTTTTCCGTAATTTTTCACAAAAGAAAAAAAACACCCTTCTTCAAAAATATAAAAACAATAATACAAATAAATAAGCTTATTATGTTGATGTTGTTGTGTTAACTGGTGTCGATAAATTAGTGTAAAATATTGAGCTACCTTACATCGCATTCCTATTTTGTATCTCTGAAGTAACTTATATACCTACCTGGCTTCATATGTCAGACTATAGGGTCATTTTACTCTCTTTTCTTCACAACAAGTTAACATTTAAAAAAACTTAACAACTACTTCTCTCTCTCTCTCCTCCACTCCCATCCACCCCTTTTGATAAGGAGAGAAAAAGCCACAGGACAAAAATACTAAATCAAATTGCTCTCTCACACACACACACACAAACGCACATTAATTCTGAACACACATCAATAAAAAAAAAGTAACTTATATACCTACCTGGCTTCATATGTCAGACTATAGGGTCATTTTACTCTCTTTTCTTCACAACAAGTTAACATTTTTTTAAAAACTTAACAACTACTTCTCTCTCTCTCCTCCACTCCCATCCACCCCTTTTGCTAAGGAGAGAAAAAGCCACAGGACAAAAATACTAAATCAAATTGCTCTCTCACACACACACACACACACACACAAACGCACATTAATTCTGAACACACATCAATAAAAAAATTTGCTTCGGGAAGTTTATAAAAAGCACAACATATTTACACTTGTTTGAACACCTGCAAACTTACAATGAGCCAATAATAATAATAATAATAATAATAATGATAATAGTAAAAGGATGCAGAATGGATATGTGCACCTTCTACGCAACAATAAAAATGTCCCAACAAACCAAACTGTGTAATCATGCCATTATATTTGATATTGTTTTGCCCCTTTTACCACTGCAACTGCAGACGGTAAACAAGCAGTGTCGAAGCGACAAAGTCAGCCTTGGAGCCTTTTTTTAGTTTAAAGCAGGCAGTTTGTAAAAATCAAAATCGTAAATTTTACTTTAAAAAACATAATAATATATCTTTCTTATATCCCACAGCTTTTACAAAGATGAAAAAATGGGGGAAGATATATTTATACATGAAGGCAATTGGTGTTCTTTTAAATTCAACGTCGCGATTGTTGCTAATTTGATTTGTAAACCAAAAAAAAGTGCATCATGGTTGCATACAGGGATATATGATGATAAGAGTCAACAATCAACCTAGAAGTTTTATTCTTGATACCAACCAGCCAGACAAGACACGACCACCAGCATTCACCACCTGCGCGTCACTACATTATTATGTCTGTTGTCACGCTGTCTGCAACTGCAACAATGATTCAAGTACCCAGAGACCTGCTCAAAAAAACTGACTGTGTACCCAGAAATAGCTTTCTAATTATAAAAAAAATCACAACATTGTATGTCTATATGTATCCTTACTACATTGTCATTATTATATATATCTTTATCCAACCAAACCTTTAAAATTGGCTGCTACCTTTTATTCAGAAGTACGGTTGACTACCTTGAAATTTTTAAAAATTATGACAAAATTTATGTGAACTATCCATACATATTGAAAGCAATACTGACAACATACAAATCATCTAGTCGCTGCACATATATGATGCACATTACTATTAGCTCGTTCCTTGGTCATATTTTAAGGATTATATGACGTACTATTTATTATTTCGGTAGGTAAAATTTATTGGCAGGTAAAAATCTGAAGTTACTTTTCAGTGAAAGCTTTTGTGCGCACTTGCTGTTGCTGTTGTTGTGCATCTCTGCAGCACACCGTACAAAAATCCGTCAGCTTGTTTACTATTTTGTTTGCCAACAAATTTGAAACTGACAATGAACAATACTTATTTTTAAAAAGAATTTCAAGGTTTTAAATTATGATTTTTAAAAAGCCGCACCATAATCATAACCATAATTGATAATGGTGGGATGGCGGATAGAAGCACTCTACTAACTCTACCCCCTTTTTCTTTTCGGCAACAATTTTGCCTCCAAAGATAGCTCATAACTTGTATTTAAAAAAATATGCACCAACATTTTTTTTGTAACTGAAATTTTTAAAATGTACTCTGATGATTTCAGTATACTCTTCCCATTTTGATGTAAATAACAGACATAAATTCAAATAAAATTTGACATTTTACAATACAACTTGCTGTGTGTGAGAACCAAGATTTAGTAATAAAGAAATGGAGATATATAGAACGTGTAAAGTGGTTGTGTAAAGGCGTCTTCTTCACATTAACCCGTTCAGTCTCAAAGCAAAAAAAGAAATACGTTAGGATGTAATGCTGAAGCCATAAACTGTTTCAATATTGAAACATTTTGAACTTTTCATAGTGCATTATTATTATTTGAGAATTATCTTTATTATTGTTGTACTCAGCTTACTCATTCCAATAGTTAAGAAAAACACAATGTAATATATTATCAGAGTAGTGGAGTGAATCATGGCATAATGCCTTCATCATCATCTCCAACTGCTGTAACACAACCTCAGGCTCACTTTTAAAAATGCACGTTGTATGCAGATCACGAACTTAGGTATCATCTTTTCAATAAGATAACACAACATAACGTCATGTACTCAAGAAGAGAGAGAGAGACAGAGAGAAGATATTACCTATGATGCATCTTGAAAACTTATGATGATGATGTGGACTTGACTTGGTTTTTACTTATGGCCTGGTCTATGATAACAAGAAGAAGCAAAGCGTGCGACTCCTTCTTTCTGGTGCTATGCTGGCCGATTTCACAAAATCATAAAATATACTCGCACATTTGACATGTGTAAAAGGTGCAACAGCACACAGCAAAAAAAATAATCAGATAGGATGTTGCTGCTGCTGCTGTTGTTGTTGTTATGTTTGTCATTTGTGTGTACCCAAATTAAAATCAAACAGAAAGATTTTTTATTTGTAAACTGTCAATTGACGGGTGACGGGACAAAAAAATAAAGTTGCATAAAGTAGTCAGCATGGTTGTAATTGTAATCACTGGATGTCACAATAAAATATAAGATGGGACATGTAACATGGCTATTCAATAGAGAAAACATGGCGGTATGGTGGTAGAGGGACACATGAGACACAAAAGATAAATTTATATATTTTTTTCCCAACCTTTTTTCAATTTCTAAGTGGCCATTTCAAGCTTAAATGTGAATGTGTGTTTTATGATCTCATGGTCGGTCGATATATTGAAACGGTTTGATGATGATGTTGATAAAGGCGCAATAAGAGACGTTTCTTGACGCAATAGAATTATTGTTTTGTGTGTGGACCCTTCTTCTTGTTCGTGAGCATTCGAGATGCTGACAACGATAATGATATGTCAATGTAAATGTTAGCATAATAATTTAATGTTGTTTTTTGAAACGATGACCAAATCAAGTTACCACCACCAAAGTGTATTAATAATCAGGCTTTATGATGATTAGGATGATGAGAGGATCGCACCTCCTCGCCTCGCTCAAAGGTGAAAAAAGAGAGTGAATGGTCAAAGGTGAATACAACACTCCCAGCAACCTACCTATTTACCTATAATGTAGGTACACACAAAAATGAGTACGATGGGAAATGGGAAGGAAAAAGGTTAAGAAAATGTAAACAATACAAGAGAAAAAAATCATAATATAAATATTACTCATGTTTCTAGACTCGACGAAAAATGAATTTATGATTTTTTGATTGTTAACCAGCAAATATGGTAGTATACAGGTCACCAGAGGCTAATTATTCAAAACACAACAAACTTCTTTTTTCTATCTCTCGAGGAGAATGTGTGCACAATAATTTGTTTGCTTTACCGAGCCCCAATTTGAATCTAAAATTGCAATTGATTATGGATGGCCAGATGAGAAAGGCTGCACACACACACACACATCATATCATACATATTAAAATAAATAAATTAGGATAAACATTTTAGCTAATTTATTGGCTGAGATGTTGTAGTAGTAGTAAGCTAATGACTGACATTGGTTGGTCAGTATAAGAAACGTGAGAAATATTTTTTTTCTTGTGCTCAGTGAAAAATTAGCAAATGAGGTGCAGGTGAAGTGAGAATGATGAATGATGATGCTTTTCGATGTCAAGCATTTGACAGGGAAGAAG
>JAHZNC010001257.1:0-32619 GCA_027744095.1 Zhuqinia jingwanae
TTTCCCGATAAGATAAAAAAAGGGAAAGAAAAAAACATTGTCTGATAAACAAAATATATTACTGGCCGAATGTACTTTGAGAGTAGGTATATTTAAGCATAAAAATGTTAAGCTATTTATGTGTCTGGGGTGTCTGGGTCCTGGCTAAGACAAGAAATCGTACATTCTTTTTGTTGTTGTTTGTTGTGCACACACACAAGACGTGCGTGAGTTTCATAAATTGCAGTTGCAAAATGGTACCTTCGGCATTATGTAGCCACGGCCCACAACTATCACCATCATTTCCACTTTCATTTTTTTTCATGTGACAACATCAATAGCCCTTACAAGAATTATTCCAATTTTCCCAAGTGCTTCTTCTTAGTAAATACAACGAAGAAGCATAATATATACTGTACATAGGTACGCACAGTGTGTAGTTCACGAGTACTAGATGAAATAGAGTAAAGTGGCAAGGCGGGTGTGATAGAACAAAGATACGAGATATTCGAGAAGCAAGAGTAAAAGTATGTCTGTTTGTTTGAGTCAAGTGTGTTTGCTTAGGATAAACTTGCATGGTTTTGCTTTTCAACCGCTCGGATCGGTGGTGGTACTACTACAATCGCTGTCTATTCTATAAACATGCCTTTTCTCTTCTCTGGCTGGTGGGTGTGATCATGACATGATACAAGGCAGTAGTAATAGCAGCAGCAGCAGCAGCAATGGTTGTAATGCTGGTGATGATGGCAATGGAATGTGTGATGTTACCCTATTATCATAGGACAAGATCTCTCTTATGGCGTGACACTGCTTACTTCCTTCCAAGTAGTTGTTGGTCTTGCTCCTCTTCCAAGAGAGAAAGTGAGGCAAGGATTTTCAATGCTTTTGCTTCTTCCGCATTATTATTATTCACATCCTTTATGTACAATATATATTATGCAATATAATATATAACCTCGTTTTATTCCCCACGTGTGTTTGTTCGTACTAGTCCCTTGTCTTGGTTGATTCCTTTTGCATAGAGAGTGAGTGCATAATATTTATTTATTTATGTTCCTTTCTCCTCATTCTCTTTCTACTTATCTTGAAAAAATATTTGAGATGAACCTACTTTTCAATATTTCTCTCATCTTCTCATACATACTTCTCTGGTGAAGCTGTGTGTCTGTATACATATGTATGAACGTGTGTGTGTGTGTTGCTAGCAAAATCGAGCAAGAAAGATTCTGTCACGACATCATCTCGGTAAATGTTTGATTTTGATTCTTCATCTGTTTCCCATGAATGAGATATTGTGAGTTGCTGGATGTTGAGTGAGTGGAGAGGATTATTCACGCAGATCTCATTTGTCTCGTTGGCAGATGAACTAGATGAAGAGCAGGTGATGGAACAAGAAGAAGAACAACAACAAAGATGAAGTACCAATGGAGGAGTATGTATGTATGCATATATGCGTTATCCAGTCAGAGAGAACGGGAAACTTTGAGCTGAGCTGTCTATCATTCGTTCAGGTGAGGAACATGAAAGATATTAATGCTACAACACAAATGTAGGTACACGCACATGGACCAAGAGACACCATGTAGCATTCCAACACGATCCCACATCAGCAAAGAGAAAGTTGTGTGTATTATTATGGGATATAGAGAAACTGGATTGAGAGAGAGCTTAAAATGTGGAGAACTGTGAGTGGTAGGAATGAACCTTTTTTGCATAACCTTCTAGTAGGTAGTAGATATTTAAAAAAAAAATATATAAATGCGTATTGGAATAGAAGGAAGTCGGAATTTAAATTGCGAAACCAGTCTCTGGGCTGCGAAATAATGGCAGGCAAAAGTCGTAAGTTTTTTTTAGATGGCAACGGTTTTTCATGGTAAGAATTTTTATGGCATCGAATTGTAATGGCCAAAAATTCATTATATTTATTTGTTAAAAAATCATGTGTACATGTATAAATTAAAACTTCATAACTCCGGTGTAGAGCACAGGCCATTAATATATCCCGAGTCTGTCGCAGAGCTTTTTGATGGAGCAGGTTTCTGCAGTTGTCTGCTGCTACTTTTTTGCGCTATATTACCTGTGTAGGTGGGCCATCGCCAGTAGGACCTACTTAAATAAAATAAATCAGACAGTGCTTCACATTGAGGGTTAAGGCACTAACACCGATATTAGAGATTGGCTTATCATATGCACCCAATATAATAACTTGCCATTATTTCGCCTCCCAGAGACTGGTTTTGCCATTTAATTCCGTAATCCAGAAAAGAAAGATGAACGGAGAAGCTGTGATTGAAAACATGAAAACCCTTCCTTCAAAGTAAGTGAAGCGTTTACAGAATATCTCTCTATTCCCTTATTCCACAGAAATCTCTGACCTGATCTGATGGACTCCAGAGAAATAGAAAAATATTCGTCTGTCTGGAAATAATCTTACCTAGTTACATGATATTACATATCAGATTGACAGCAACTACAACCACGTCAAAAGAGGAGAAAAAGAAGTAGAGAAACAGCATAACGATGTTGCTGCTGTATTTGAATATTATGTACATCTCTCTCTCTCTCTCTTTTATTTCGTTTGTTAACTAGCCCTTCAGGGACAGTTGAAATTGGAAGGCTGATTTGCAACGGGATATTTTAATGTGCTTTATGAAATGAATTCTACCTACTATTTAGCAAAAAACCCTTTTCCCATAATTCCATAAATAGCTCCATACAAAGGCATACTCGTTTGACGCACAAGAAATTCCAGATAAAATGACAATATTATTTCCATGTACATTATATATTATATAAACTTGNGTATGTGTAGTCGAGGTAAAATCAGTGGGTCGAGAGTGATTAATGATTATCTCTACATGAAATGATATAAAGTCTAAAATGTGTCTAATGCTTAGACATTTGTCCAATTTGTAAAAAAAAAAACTGTTACGTATTCATTTATAAATCCCTCTGCTGCTGCGCGGTGACTGTGGGGAATGTGGAATTCTGCAAAATTAGATTAATTCCGACTTTTAATTAATATTGAACTGCACATTCCACAACCCACATTAACAAGCTTCACCATAATCATCATCATCATCCGATTCATTGCGGTAATGCCTGGCTCGTCGCATCAGACTGAAGCAGCATAGTAGCACAGTATCATTCAACTCAACCATGAAATCGGAGACTACCTGGTGGAACCTCTACCCAAAACCCACCTATTCACCACTCTGTCCATAGAAAAAGTCCATTTACGTATATAGGTATACATACTATATTTTATTTTACTTGACTTACAATAATTGAGCACACCATTATCATTATCATCCTGTGATTCTGTTCAGTCTGGTGAGCAACTTTGGACTCATTGCAAATTCTAAACTAGTTTTGTACATAATAGAAACTAGCAGATCAACATGGAATTACAATACAAAAAGATATACATAAAGTATACCTGCCATACCATTTATTCGGGTTGGTGCTAGATACCTCTAACCTTTTACCGTCATTCATCTACTATTATTTAAGGTACCTTTATGATCCTATAATAATTTACCGTTACTCAATTGCCGTTGTCCACTGGTGCATTTTACCGATGTTATCATTTTCCAATGTTACCGTTAAGCCTTGTAACCATATCATGGGGCTTCGACAATTCTCACTCCACGGCATACAATGTAACATCATGCTGGATTTCACTAGTCAAACAAAAGAGTACAATTCGAGGGACAGTCGACCAATTATAATTCCAAAAAATTAATAAACAAGAAAACATTCAATCATTAATGTATCAATAAACCCAAACAAATTAAGTTGTTTAGATATTTATTTCTTGGAATTTCAATTTTTTGACAGGGTCATCACCTCTAAACTCTATTAAAGGGTACGAAGGGTATCAAGTTCAAACATAGTCGAAACGCCATGTAAATGTAAATGGTAAATGATTATATCGGTAAATGGAATAATAGTACTTGAGTAACGGTAAATATCTAATAAACTTTATTTAAAAACGTGCACTTTTTTAAAACAGAGACAAATGTAACGTATAAACGCAAAAATTTCGTCCATGGGGATATCCGAGGGTATTGTTTCGAAGATGCTGGCGACGTTGCCTCACTGAATTGCGATTCCAATCCTTTGACGGAAGTATGAGAAGAAACGGTGTTCTCCAGAACTAGAGCACATTTTTCAAAAATGATTGCTTCCTTTAGACCAACAACCATACAGTCCACAGCAAAGTCGAAAAAGAGCAGGGATCCTTTAATTGAGCTGTATGTTTTGTGCTTTTTTGTAACTGCTGAGTTGTAACGGTAAATGATTAGCGGTAAAAGATTGACGGTAACTTTCCGTGTCCCCATTTTTCCTCCATACATATAAGGACTATATAAGGACTTTTTTGTACGTAACCTGTCCCTATTTGATTTCAATTCAAACTGTATTTATTTTAGAAGGGGTTATTTGGTTCGCCATTTCTCCTGTTGTAAAAAGCAAAAAAAAAGAATTTATTTCCCTTTCATTCTCTTCTACTATTTCATGAGCCTCACTGCTCACGGTAAATACTTTCTAGTCAATTCAATAGTCGCCTCTTATACGTATCCCGATTCACCTCATACCTCTGTCAATATTGCAACATTGGAAGTTTCATTTTTATCGGTTTTATCCTCCTGTACCAAAAAAAAGTACAATGGACTCTCAGGACAAAACTACTACGCGTGTTTCTTACCAATTCAGTCTGCGTACGACTACACTTTTATTCATGCCATCAGCATCATCATCATGGATGAATTGAATTCATGGTATACTACTTTTGGATGGGTGATTGTATAGTTATATTATTATTCCTTGTTTGCTTTTTATACTAAGAGAAGGGAGAGTTATATTATTATTCTTTGTTTGCTTTCTATACTAAGAGAAGGGAGAGAGAGAGATATCCGTTTTTGCTCGTTGTCGCAAAGTCGTCCTCGTCCACGTCCCGTCATCAACTTTTCCTTTACTTTGCTTTCCATTCTTTGTTCAGTTTTTTTCTTTGAGAGAGAGAGAGTGAATTGACTGACTTCGTTAAACGGAAAGTCCGTTATGTGTGTGTTGTCTTGTCAGTGAATGTGAATACGGTAGTAAAGGAGAGAAAAAGCACCATCACATAGTTGAATGAAATGATGATGACGATGATGATAGTGCAGTGGTGCTGGTAGTGGTGTGTGGCTATCTCTACCTTTTCTTCTTCCTTTACCTTCCTTCTTATTCTTCTCTCTCTCTCTTTCTTTCTTTCTTTGTTGGACTCCAATTCTGTTTTTCAGTATGTCACTCATGTCATCATGTCAATTCGCTAACGCTCGTTGGTTCCTTTACTTCATTCGTTCGTTTGCTCGCTTTTGTTGCAAGGAAAAGGGGTTCTTTTCTCCCTTTTTATTCGACCATTTCCTTTTGGATGAGTGGATTCTAAAGCAGATTTCCCTTATGTTATAGACATCATCGTCGTCATCCTCATAGCCCTTTTCTCTGTCTCTTTTTGTCGTTGTCGATGTGATAATAATAATGATATTAGGTACCATTTCACTCTTTATATTCTATTACACAAAATGTCTTTCACTTAATAAAAGTAAAGACCATATAGTAGATATACATCAGGTACAGACAGAGATATTCCTTCTCCTACCCAACAAGGGCACTTTTAAAATTGACATGCATGTGATTTTTTTATTTTATACTGACATACTCTCACAATAAGTTTGAACTGATCATACATGAATTACTGAAAATATCTCTTGCGAGATAGAAATAGCGTCGCATGTTTTTATGATCAACGGATCTAGTTTAAATGTACAAACGGTCACCTTATTTTTTTTATTAAGAGCATATTATGATACATAGGGTCGGCAAAATATGGATACATATTATACATAATATACATGTTAAAATGTGTCTCTAATTTAATACTAATTTCGACACGAAATTCTCTAAAGCAAGTTGAATTGAATTACCAAATTTATTCAAGTGAAAGGATTACGTTTTTGTAATAATAATTAATAATTCATATTTGGAAGGGTAAAATAGTTTATAATACGCATCAACATACCACCACGCTTTTGACTTACCTGTTTGATTAAAAAACGACATTTGTCAAACCTGTCTAGGTTTAAAATTATTGTCATATTGTTGTCACCACCACATACATACATGCAAATTTTTACGTTTAAATCTTTTATTTATTTTTTAAACTTAGCTTTTCTTACAACATTTTTTTCTCCTTATAAATCTCGTCAGGGTACAGGTGGGGATTTCTCCGTTTGATTGTCTAGCCTGTATGTATAATAGCGTAGTTTGCATGTTGTTAGCAACTGGATATTTCTTTTTTTCCATATTGCTTTAAAGAAACATCAAGCTCTTACATTTCAAACAATTACTCCGAAAAATCTATAAAGATGCAGAAAACTGCTGTAAAACGATCCTCAGGGGGCTCTATGTCAATCAGTAAACCGATGCAAAATTCATTCGGGGACCAGACTTTGAAATCCACACTTACAATATCTGCGAAGACCCCTACAACAATCAGCAGAATGTGCATTGAGCTTCTTCTTTACTTCTCCCTAAGAATTCTCTCTTTCGATATAAAGTACCGATTAGTAGCTTATGGAGTTCTCTTTGCTTTCTCCGTTGTCACAGCTTACATGCCCTTTCCAGAAACGTACTTTGCAAACAGGGACAACTTTCTAAACGCCTTCTTTGTAAAATACAGTTGGGGGTTCACATGCACAGTAACTGGAGCTTTTATGTATCTAATGACTGCAGCGTACCGTTATAGAAGTCGCCTGCTGATGATGCAGCACTGCACCCGTTTGCTAATTGCGTCCGTCGTTTTTTACTTTTGGGTCCATCTCTTCAATATTATTGAAAAAGCGACTAGCCAATGTGTTTCCCAAAATGGCATCCCAGATTATTCAGCGAGGCAACAGCGTGTTTGTGCTCTCAACAGAGGGAAATGGCAGAGCTTCGACATTTCTGGACACACATTTCTTCTCATCTGGTGCATCTTGTTTATAAATGAGGAAGCAAAAGCAATTGTTGGCTGGAATAGTGTAAAAGATCTGATGCGTCAAGAAGGGCAAAACAGAATAAAACCCACGCAGTTTCAAGCCTATGTTCCAGAAATTTTTCACCAGACCCCGTATCATTTTCTCTCAGTTAAAAAATTCAATAGTTTGAAGGATTACTACAGAAAACTGGATATATTTATCAGGATTGCTGTCGTGGCATTGGCGATCTTGACTGTTACTTGGGACTTGATGTTGATCGCAACAGCACTATATTTTCATACATGCATTGAGAAAGCTCTTGGGGGACTCACTGCTATATTGATGTGGTTTGTATTGTACCGACACGTTTATAAGTGGAAATTTTCCCCCGGATTACCAGACACTGGGCTGTTCAAGTATAAGTACAAGGATGCAGTCCAATTGACGACACTAGCTCCAGCGACCACAGAAGACGTCATTTCATTCGAAGGGCAGCGTAACAAGCCTACAGAAATTGTAGATCATCAACTGGAAACCACAAAAATTCCTCCCCTTTATTCATTGAGGATTAGAAATTTGGAATCGGAAAAAGTGGAAAGACCAAAACCCTCAAAATATACTTTTTAAGGAATTTTTGGACATCAACATAATGCACTACTACCGGAAAACAATCATAAAACCATAAATTATGTAATGAAAACATGATAATGCAAATGTAATAAATACATGTATACAATTAACAATATTAACAATATTAATGCAAAATGCAACACATATAAAAATGATCCACATAAAATTAGCGTAAAATCTCCAGGGAATTCGATTTGCACATTTTTTAGGACTTCCATGAAACGTCGACTAAATGTTACTATTACTAATAAATTCCTTAAAATGCATATATGTAGGTATGCTTCTTTATCAAAAGACAAGAATGCACATTTTATGAAAATTGTTGCAATAAATCAAAATTTGTGGGTCCTTTTTGTATTATACATTTAATCATTACTATACCACTCTCCCTCCCTTACCAACTATGCGATTACTTACGCATACATTATTCAGTTTTAGTTTATAATGAAAACTATAAATTTTATACCCTTGAATGTATACACTCCTCTTTTCACACTCAACCAGCGGTTCCATAATTTCCCAACTTTTTTTTGCCTTTCCTCATTATACATAATACATTAGATTCCTCCGGAGGAGTAAGAAATGCTAAAACACCGACACCACTACTACTACTGCGTACTGCCGAAAGAGGCTAAGAAAATGAAGCGATCGTTTAAAAAATGTATGATGTTCATTATCTTCATCATAATCATCATACTATAATATTCCGTATTCAGTTTTACAAGAAACTCCTAAACTAGTTTATCAACATTTACAATCACTATCATCATCACCATTTTCCATTCTACTGGAATATACAGTATTCCATTTCCAGTTATCATCTTCATTATTATTCTCTGAATTATGTATGTAGAGGCTCACATTTTATTTTGTGTAAGAAGCACACAAAATAAATAATAAGAGTATTATATACCCACACCAAAAAAAAAATTTAATTTTGCAACATATATTATTTTTTTACACTTTTCCATTCGAATCCTTTTTTTAGTAAAGTCTTAGCGAAAAAAATATTTATGTGTGACAGGACCAAGAATACAATATTGTATTACGACCTACACTACAATATTAGTATTGTCGCGTTTCAATATGGTATTATAGACACCCAAGAAAATATTTGCAAATTGCTCAAGCTTTTCATCGTCATTTTCCCCTCCTTCTCCTTGCCTGTATTTGTACACATACATATAAATATATAGCCGCTGGATAGGGAATAATGTACGTGAGCACACACAGCTCAGTAGTGAGTAGTAAGTATGCATATTTCATTTGTGAGGGAGAAACGATAGTGTAGAAACCGTTCGTTATGATGATCAACAAGATGATGATACACTCCAAGTAACACTTCTTCTTTTGCTCCTCCTTTTTTTTCTGTTTTGAATAATACGTACACAGAAAATTGAACAAAATTCTTCAAATATCTCATATCCTACTTAAGTTGAAACTCTTTAAAGAAACACAGAGGAGCAAAAATAAGAAGAAGCAAAGTCAGAAAGCTTATTATTGCCTTTTCTACTCCAATCCCCAATGCACATGCAAAAAAAAATTTCATTTTTTGAGTGTACATGCTCTACTGATATGGTACTTACCGCTACTGCTGTTTCTGCTACCATATTTGTCTTCTCTACTCTTCTATTTTCTCTTCTTTTTTTATTCTTCTCTTCTTGTTATGTTGGTGAAGAAATGAGATGTATTCGATTTTACGCTGGAGTGATTTCAACAACAAGAAGAAGGGTAAAAAATAAAGAGAAATGACTTGGTGATACACACACTCAACTGAGAGAAGAGAGCTGCTGGTTTTTCATTATTCAACTTACAAATCTTCATGAACAGAACCAGAACATCAACTATCACACAGACAACACACACAAAGATGAGACTTTTTTTTCTCTCTTTCTCTCCAAGGAGCCGTTCATTACGTATGTAAATGAAATACAATGTCATATTTATATTTTGTAGCTGTAAATTTAATTTTTGGTCACATGTTAACATGATGTAGAAACTACCCCTTAAAATGTAGCAACTTATTTATCATTTTCTTCAAGTACAAATGTATAATAAGGAAAGAAACAGAGAGAGAGAAAAGCTCTTTCATCGCCTTTCTCCATCTTAAAATTTTCAAGAACCTCCCTTGTATACTTTTTATTTCTCTGAAGAATATACATAAACTCAAATACTTTATATTTATATATACGTGGGTGGCGAAGGAGGAGGAGGAAGATGTTTGATTCTCAAGATATTTTTTTTCTTCAACTGTAAACATAAAATGAGACCTAGTTTCCTCTCATGCCATTTTCTATAATTTTGGAAAGCACACCACAGGGTTGAGTTGTTTGTGTGTTTGTGTGTTTATGTTGAATATCAGCAAAGTAAGTAATAATAAGTACATCTTTTTTATTTAGTTTTCTTGTCTTGTTGTAATAATGTACCTCAGTGTATCATTCCAATTTTTTTTAGAAAAAAGAAACAGAAACATGAAAGAATAAAACAACAGACACGGCTGGTTACTTACTAACTTTCTACAACTTTCCTTTGAAAATGTCCATGCCTTTTTCCTTTTTTTTCTTCTCAGAGACAGCAACAGCAGCAGCGTAAAGAAGAAAGAGAAAAAGTTTACAAAATCTTGGAACATAAAATGTATATTGCGTAAAAGTGTGTGTGTGAGTGAGTGTATATATGATCGTCATCATTATGAAAAAGTGTAGTAGTTTATTAGACGGCAGTTGTTTCCTTCTGTCTGTGCTCTTCTCCACTTCTTCTTCTTCTTCTACTGCTGCTGCTGCTGCTGCTGTTGTGCTGTTTGTTGTTTTCACTGTGGATGAAATACAGGTTATAACTGTCTTGTCTTAAATCATGATGGCACATTATCATATCATTACTATATTGCTGCGTTTTACTTTTCCTACCCGAAAAAAAGTACTCGAACACAAAAGAACAAGAACAACAAGAGCAGCAAAATATATGAGTGTAATAGTAGAGTGGAAGAGGCTGATATTATTGAAGCAATGTACTTTTGTTGTTCAATAATAATACATAATATCTTCTCTCTCCCTTTCTCAAGCTCTTAAGTAAAAAAGTAATAATAATCATAATAAAAAATAACGATAGCATAAAGTGACTGTAGTGGTTTGTTGAGGGTGTTGTTCACAATCTAAAGCCATCCTTTAATCTTATAACTTTACATTAAAATGGATTTCATTTTTCAGCAACGCGCGTTATGAATAGCCCCCTTTTTTATGTTATTATTGGTAGCATCATCTCATCAACAGAGGAGCATATCGGCATAGTCATATAATAATAATGCTTTTGTACATGTGCCTATATACCATGCATACTATATACTTACAAGACAAAGAATTGCTATTACTTTTGCTTGTGCACGAAACAGATTTTCACTGACTATTCAGATTATTTGGCACATTAAGATAAGCCGGCTTCCGTTTCTCAGCAGGGCTATGCCTTGCCCTGTGAAAAGTGAATCATCTTTTATTCCTTTTTTTTCTGTTGAAGGTACCCACCATTATAGTTGTGTTGTGTATGGCCCTGGGTTTAGTTTGAGAGAGTAGTGGGCTAAAATGTAAAGCAGCTTCCTTAATCGCTTAAAAGCTTTTCTCTACGCTCATCTTGTGTGTTTCTTGCTGTATGATTTAATATCAAATAAGATACTTTTACAACATTGGTGAAGAAAGCTGATGATGATGATGGTTGATGGTATGTAGTATATTGTAGAGTGTGTATTCAAAGCTATTAATTTTTTTTTCTTCACATGAAGCACAGGACATTGCGCATTCCTTTTCTGCTCCTTGGTCTTTTTTTCACATATATATAAATATTATAAGCTATTTTTATACATCTTCTTGTAAGTCATTATCCACCAACGCTAAACATATTTTTTATGGTATGCGCACCCGGTTTACTCTAAATTATATTGGCTATTATTAAATACACTCTCTTTATCCTCCTGATATTGTTTGCACGCGTTACAATATCATATACACTCAACAATTATGAAATAATGAAGTGTTTCGATGTTTTAGAGAAGTAAATACATAAATAACATTTTCATAATAATCTCCCGCCCACACCTCTGTATTTTTCGTTTTTAGGAAAGATATGTAAAAGAATACACGAGATTACTGAATGAGATGAATAAAATGTCAAAAAAACGATGATTATAATGATGACGATGCATAACCGTTATTAAATATCTAAGTGGAAAATTATTAACATTATTTCAAGGGAAAAATTTGACATACTTGGGATAAAATTTGGTTACACAAAAGTATGTGCAAGATGGGAAAGAAAGAATGCCAATCATTATCAACTGGATAGATAAAAATAAAGGAAACATTTTACGACATGGCGGCCTATTTTGATTATATCTACGATCGATGATGATCTAAAATTCCAAGATAATGAATCTTGTTCATATCAAAAATAGCACTTTTAATTTAAAACTGCTGCAGCAGTAGTAGCAGCAGCTGCTGCTGCCATTGTTATTTTTTATTGGGAATTCGGGCAAAAAAAGGATGAATCCCCAATATATCATCTAGATTTTATATTTTGTTATATGAACAAGAACAAGGTAGTTGAATGGAATGACGTCAATAAGTGCCGTGTCTTTTATATGATGAGTTGATTATGAGCGTTTCGGGAATAACGAAGGGAGGACGAAGGTGTCTTTCGGGAAGTAGGGTATTTGGAATAACTGACGCTATATATAAATATTATATCAGATATGCTATAGCTATCAATCGACGATTTATTAGTGAGGATGATAAGTTAAAAAAAATACAATTTACCGTGAATATATAATGATGAGAGTGGGTACACGTGCATTTAGATTATAATTTGCTATCTTGTTATGGAAGTCCTGAAAAAAAGGTAATCATGATGATGAGGCTCTGATAGGCTGATAAAATGGATAGAGAGAGAGAGAGTGTGTGTGTTGATCATCAGATGAGTTATTGAACTGGAATGAAATGGAACAATTGTCCGCCTAGTTATTATTTTCATGGAACCTTATTATGCAAGGTAAAAAAAAAAGATAAAAATGAGAATGGACTTTTTTTGCGAATTTCTTTGTATGGAAAAAGGGTTGAAAAAGATTCATGATGATGATGATGATGATCAGGACTTTTCTTCTTGCTCACATCCACAAAAAGTCTATTCTTCTTCTTTTCTATTTTACACAAGAGTTGAGCAGGTTGATCACAACAATAACATGCATCATTATACACAGAAAGAGAGAATAGAAAAGGGGTTTTTCATTCACTTCATCACTGCTGCTGTTAGTACATTGCATATAGTGCAAGTAGGTACATATGTTATGTGGTTGGATGGATGGGGAAAGTGAAGTACTTACACTGGAAGAGTGACTATTGTTCAGATGAATCTCGTCAGACACAGCTCATTTCACTCAAAATAAGGTCTGACAGAGCGGAACATGGCAATTTCAATTCAATCCAAAGCTAAAGTGAGTTGTGCAGAAAAAAATATATAAAGTAGTACCATTCAAAACATTTTCGACGGAAGGTTAAAAGGTTAAAAAAAGAAGAAAAGTGGGAAGGGAGAGAGGAAAATGAACCGATAAACATTTTTGCAGTTTTTTAAAAGATTTTTTTGAAAGAAAAAAATATGTTTATACATTCAAGTAAAATGAATAAAAAGGGAAAATTCCGGGAAGATGTATTTTTGGTAAAGTTACAAGCTTGTAAACAAACCGAAATTCAATGTGAAAAAAATATATTTAGAATTGCCAGTTTTTATCGATGAGAGGAAAAAGAATCAAGCCATTCTTGTTATTGGATTCGTCCTGGTTGACTCTTCTCTCTCAAAACTTTTTTTTTCGACAATAACAAACATAAATGGGCTGAATGGATGCATTTTACTTTTCTCATTCTCTGATTGTTGCAAAAAAAAGTTGAACTGAGAATCTTGTGTGCTGGATTATGTAGCATGATACACCATCATATCACCCTTCCAGTATCTGTATTACATAAAACCAACAACAGAGTGAACATATATATTATGACAGTAAAGAAATATAATAAAAAGTATATATATATATATATATATATAAATATTATAATGCTGTTTGTCCCTTTTGTCATAAAGCGGAAGTAGCTCTGCTTTCCTAGCTTTTTTTATTACGGTTTGGTTTAGCAAATGACTTTGTTCACTTTACCAACCACCACATTTTTAGAAGATGTGGATACAAAAAAGCTTCTTACGCATAAAATGGAGTTGAGCAGAAAAAGGCAATCGAAAAAGAATATTTCTTGTCAGAGAAAAATGTGTGTTTTTATTGGATATTTTAGAGAGAGAGAGAGAGTAAGAGTACTACTACTCTCTATACTTGTCGTCGTCTTTCCCTCACTTTTTCTTAAAGCAGTGTAGTATATATTTTTTTATTTTCAAACTATTTTGCCATTCCTTCCATGCATACTTTACGACATTGGAGACGACTTGAGGATGATGATGACGTGAATCACGTGCTATTTTATGGAGAGTCAGGTAGTCACACACAGTCTAAAAAATCAGCTACGTTTATTTGCCATGCTACCATATTACATAAAATACATACATACATTCCTAGTTTTATTACGTAGGCATGTAAAAAAAATCTGCGACGACGACGACGTCGACAACAACTGAGAAGGAGTATCACAGTGAAGGAAAAAATATTATTTATTATGAATAGATAAGGTAACAACAGTCAAGTAAAGGAAACATGTAACATATGTATGTATATTCATTCGCAATCCTTGAAAATATAAGAAGTTGAAATGACTCTCTAGACGTAGTACCAAAAGAAAGTTAGTTATGCCTACTTAAAAACTTGTTTTTTTGACCTAGTTTATAATCCTCGCATCACCGAGCCGCACATCGTCATCGTCATCACAAGTCAGTGACGTTTTATGCCAACAATCAACAAAAATATGTAGTAACACTATATGCACATGTTTTAATAATATAAAAAAAATACCTACGCCATTATTATGTTACCTCATCTCTTATTATTTTCTTTTTTACTTTCTTTTTGGTCCATATTACTTTCCTCGTGTACTTCTCTATTTTTCCAGCTGCAAAAATTTAGCAATCTAATAAAAAATGTAGCAATAATAATTGTAGCAAAAAAAAGTAAAATAGCGTTAAGCTCACATAGTATTCTTTTAAGCTTTTGTTTTCCTTTTATAAAAAAAACAAGTCGTTTAAAAAAAAGTAAGTGCTTGTTATGTAAAGATATATATTACTTATTATGTGGGGGCGAGGAAAATGCTTATGTCAAAGAGTATTTCCTGTTTTTGTTTCTACCTATTTTGTAGAAAAAAGAAAACGAGACAACACAAAAACATCAAAATATATGGCAATCAAATGACAACAACAATAGGAAAAAACGGCAGATGAAAAAAGTTTAATATTTTGTTTTTCCACTTTTTAGTTAAAGTGTGCACTTTATTTATTTTTTTGGAACAAGAACAAAAAGTTAGTTTTTTTCTTTTAATTTTTTTTTTGCTTTTTGTAGAAGCCAATTTGTACTTTTTTTCCATTGCAGTAGTGTAGCAAGCTAAACATATATATATGCATAAGAACATTAAGAATGCTTGAAACATAATAATTTCATCTTATTACCTACTTATTTTCTTCTAATTTAACATGCATATAGATACGTTGTTTTAATTTTGAAAAATAAAAGAATCTACAAAATAATATTGCCATAATCAAAAAAAAGTACACAAAAAATATGACAAGATACAAATGGTGATTACTCCATTCTTGCTTATGCTGCTGCTTATGAAGAAAAAATAAAAGTGCCTATGATGACGACAACGACGAAGTGGTAGTGGATGTGGAGCTGTGTAAAAGAAGTAAAAAAACAAAAAAAAATTTGCATGTTGAAGATGTGTACCCCATGCCAGGCCAATAATGACAAGCAAGATAGTACAAAAGATAGGAAAAACAAACTTGTAAAAAAAACTGTCATTTTTAGAAATACATACAATGTGTCTATTTTTCCAAGTATTCTTTTGAGTTTATGTACAAAGTTATAGCTATTTAGGTAGGTTTGGTTGAAAATAGTCTTCTTGACTGATGATAATGATAATGGCGTGTGTAGTAACTAGAAGAAGCAGCAAAGCAAGGCAAGCGAAGCAAAGAACCGACCAGTTCAGCTGACCTACTCTACCCTTTTATTTATCTTATTTCTTTTTCTTTTCAAACTTATTACGATTCTACTAAAGTTACCCATGATGAGTTGATGAGTTTTCCCCTCCTTCTTTTTTTCCTTAAGATGTAATACTAGTAGTAGCATGACGAGTTCAGCTCAGACTTCCTGCTGGATTGAGGGTTTATCCAAGTTTGTAGAGGGGAACAATTTTTTTTAAAGAAAGGAGCACAAATGAAATGGGATGATTATTGGGATGACAATGACAAGTTGGAATTTTCACATTAACAAACTTAACAAGTCTGCTATTCTTTCTCTCTCTCCGTTTCTCAAAAAAAAATTCTTCGAATAAGTTGGTAAGTCAAACTCATCACAAACAAAATCTTCTTTGGTAGATGAACGAAATCACTATAATTATGAAGACATCAGGTATCATCAGTAGGATGCCGATGACGTTGACAGAAGAGATGATAGTTTTCGTTTGGTCATCTTGTTATAACTTTATTCGTTTTAGAATTTTTTTCCTTTGTTCTTTTAATTTTCAAAGGAAATGTAAAATTGTTATTTTTTTAGCGTAACGTAACCATTTATTTATAATGTTCTGCGCAAAAAGGATTAAAAAAAAATCTGTGATACCACACATTTGGAAGATGAACATTTATATTTTTGCTGGGTTATAATTTATATTTTCCTAAAGTATAAATAGCGTGTAATTTCATGTCATGATTCCACCCAACCACTTATTACCACGTACACAATTTTTTGTTTCGTATCACCTTTTCTGTTATGTTTCACTCAACTATAATCTGCTTGTTTTCCGCCTATGGTTCTCTCATTCGTTCCCACTTTAGGTAGTTCCCAATGTAAGTACGGATACACGGACACAAGTTTAATATTTCATAATGCGCTCCTTGCAACATCTGTTCTTTGATACTCCAAAAATAACATTAATTACATACACCTAACTCACTCCACGACCAGAGTCCTTGTAATGACTTAATTGGCAACTCCAACAGTTCTTCTGATCATTATATTCATGAATCACTCAATTAAGTAATTATGTACGGTATGTAATTATAATATATTATGGATAATGTTTACTTTTTGGTCGGTATAATCCTTGGTTGATTGGTGAAGGTGAAAATTGAGTAGAAGAAATCTAATAATAATATGATATGTGAAAGGGAAAAGGAGTTGTTTCAACAACACTTCTTGACTACTACAGAGAATTTACAATGACAGCACTGAAACGTAATAATAAAATCATTCATATTATCATTATTATTATATTATTACGGTTATCTTGTTGTGTGAAAGAGTAGGCACGATGGTGGTGGTGGTGGTGAGGTAGCTCTCGTTATTATGTTTAGAGGCAATAAGGATTACATTTTAATATTATTGAGGTAGCGCTACATGACATGGTCGTAATCGTATCCTCCTCCTCTCCACTACTTCTATTTCATACTTAATGTTTTATTATTATTATTATTATACATTTATGTAACTCTATCATCAAAAGTGGTTGTAATTATTATTGTTACTAATACTTTGGTATATACATACCGACTACTACATATATCGCCAGGTAATAATGCCTGCATCTAACTAACCATATTATTAACTACCACCACCACTACACTCACTTGTATATACAAACCGTAGAAAGGTAAGTAGTACATAAGATGTGATGTGACTCCCACTCGTTTCATTCCACTTTCATGGATAAAACAAAGTATATTGTAATGGTAGTAGTGGCAGAGTACCTATGTATATCTAGCTAGCTGGAGGAGGAGAGAAGGTATGTTGGCAATAACAATGATAATAATAATATTCCATGCAAATTTTTTTTTTGTGTGTGTGTGTGTGACTGTGTAGCAATGTCAACTTCAACTTTTGTTGCTTTTAATGTTCCTCCAGATATATTTTTGAATCATTTTGCCTTTGGTAGAAATAGTAGCCTACTCTTACCACACACCACTCGCTGTATATACATACTAGGTACTTTACCTATCTCACTACCTATAGCTATAGTAAAGAGTGCGGGGGAAAATAATACATAAGAGACAACACAAAGTAGACAAAAAAGAATATGAAAGTCTTGTTTTTGCTTTGGTTTTTTGTGTGTGCAACTGCCGTTGGAAGAAAAGAAAAATTATGAAATCGGGACAAAAAAGTCTGCTAGTTTTCTTGGCATTCTTCTCAAAATCTTCAGTTATTCTGTAGTAAAGTAGTAGCAATAATAACAATGTTCCATATGTTTTTGATTCTTCCCAAACAACCAGCTTTAACATATCAGTCTGTGATGCAGAGTGACTCTTTCTCTGCTCAAAAGTCAAACTGCTAATTTATAATTACATTATTTCCTTCTTTTTCCTCAAATGTTAACTTGAAACAAAACAAGAGTGGAAAATGCGCCAAAATGGAAAATAAAACATGAAAAACTTTTGTTTCTTTTCTCTGTCGTTCTTTCCCCCTCTCTCTCTCGTTTTACTCATGTTTATTATTTCTTTGCTTTATGATTGTTTCACTTTTCTTCTTCTATTTATTTCACTTCCCTTTTTGTTTTTTGTTCTTGTTTGTTAGGTGCCTCTCTCTCTATAATAATAATTTTTTGTTATTTATAAACTATATAGCGCGTAAAATTAATGTTTGGGCTAACCCCACCAGGAAAACAAAAAAACAACCTTACACACACAAACCCAACAACATCATGTTTCTTTAAAAAGTAGAGCGAAATATTAATTATAATAACGTGCCTCTGAACTCTTGTGTCACTGTTAATCTTGGGTGTATTTTATAATTCAAAAGCTGTTGTGAGAATTAACGGGGTTTTCGTGACTTTGACTTGGACAAGTCTTGACGAGTCAACGACAAAATATTTTTTATATTTATGTATTTACAATTTATTTTTCTGCCTTTTTGTAGTTTACGCAAAATAACAAAAAAAACTTTTTCCCGCAAATACACCATATTTATTTGGTTTGCTTTGCCACCCATCACACAACAGGCTCCTCAGCCTACTACACTCTTTCCTTTGCACTTCTCTTTTCATGCATGTCACTCAGCATCGCACCATACCACATACAAAAAAAGTCTTTCACACCCTGATGACTGACAAGCTTTGTTTGCACGGGCTGTGAATGGCAGAAGAGGCACAAATACAATATACTACATTATACGGTGAAAGTATATTACAACCAAACAAATCAAACTATCTTACTAACACTAATTTTGTTATTAGTTTGATAATCATATTGTTCATCGGTGTGGGAAAAAGGAAAACTTTTTCACTTGTATGCATGCATGCCTCCAAACATCATTATCATTCCTCCCCACAAAACTTATTCCTCAACAAGATATACAATTCATTCATGCGGTTAGGTTTTTCGTCACGACGAGTTGTTATGCATGTATGTGTATCCGATCTATAAATTTTTTTGTTATTAGCCAGTTTATATTATTATAAAGTGTAAATATTATGCAAGTATATACATAATACATTGCATAACATCATCACACGCGGGCGGGAATGTCCTCTTGAGAGGATGTACAAAAACAACAGAGATCAACAAGGAAAAAACCTTGAAGAAAATTTACATCACAAACACAGGATATCCCTCTGGATAAAATAAAGATGGTTTGAAGAAGAAAAAGCATTTTCATATACATACAGACAAACAATTACATCAACAGGGATCTGTGCCTATGAAGATGATAAGAAATTACAGACGGATGAGAAATGGGAATACACACACAGTTTTCATAATATTTTGCTTTAAAAAAATCAACATAATCCATTCGGCATATTTTTTTTCAAGGTTTACTAATATATTAATTTAGTAGATTTTTATAAAAATCTTTGTCCCCAGCCAACCGGCTAGACATCAAGCTTGAAAAAAACATTGCTCTGATTTCGAAAGAGAATAAACTGGTAAATGCAAATTATGAGCCATTTCAAAATATAATTAAACCCTTTTTAATAGACGACAGCGTATTCATTAGCATCAAGAAGCAAAGGTACGACGTGACACTACAAGAAATACTTCAAAATATCCTGGTCAGTCGGTCAACTCTTGATTTTTTTGTTTATAGTATTCTCCTCTGCATTCTACGAACAAGCAGGGTGCAATTTATGGTCGTTTCTTACTAAATGTTTAATAAGTATGCTTGACACACGAAACAAAGGACTTTTTTTTATGAATGTAAAGTAAGTAAAAAGAAAGAAAATAAATGACAACCTTTCATCATTTCTTTTGTCATGTTATAGTACCTATTAAAGTCCCCAATGCCGCATGCTATACTATAAAGTGTTTATATTTTTGCACACATAGTTTGTACACATAAATGTTTTACAAAAATTATATGTGTACAACAAAAAACAAAGTATTTTCTTAAAGAAAAACAACAAACTTGAGAAACAATAAAGAAAAACGCTGCAATTTTTTTTCTATATGAACCTATTCATGTTTTATGCAAAATTATTATTGTTGCAAAAAAAAAATAAAAGAGAAAAAAGTAGGTAACCCACTATTACTCATATTTTAATATAAACATGAATAAGCACATATATTCTGCCACCATATTGTACAGCTACTACAAGAGTTCTTACTTGTTTTTTCTTCTTCTTTTTTCTTCACACTATGTACCGCCAGCCCCTTGCATGTATAATATTTTTTTTAACCACCACCACTCGACTAACTTTTTTTTGTACTGTATATATTTTTCTCTACAAAAACTAGCACAAAAGAAAAAATATACAGTTTTTTCCCAGTAGCGTTTAAAGTGTACTTTCTTTAGGAGGATGAAAGAATTATACATAAGCCGGATTACAAAGGTTTTTTTTTGTTGCAAATACCTCAGGTTCGCTTCATGTTTTTTGTAATACACTTTCATCGCTTATGATGATATTGATAATGGGTGTTTTGGCATATCATTTATATATTATTATGCTTCCATTAGATATATGCATAGATATAGGTATGTATAAAAAAATAATACATACTTATAAGATAGGTATATAATATACTAATGTTGAATATGAAAGGAAAGTATAATATGCTATTCTGTGAAATATCACAAACGGGAATACGCAAAATGAGAAAGGTTGTTTCTTCTTTGTTGGCATTACCTTGTGAATAGAAATACACATACATTTTTGTAACCAACAAACATATCTCAATGATGATACGATATGGAATTATGTATTTTGTATGAAATATTGTTGAGAGCGAGGGGTAATATGATTATTATTAGGATTATCATTTAGCCAGAAAATGTAGATATGAATATATGTGGTTCTCATAATATGAGCTAAGTTATATTGTACTCAAGTGGACAATGGATAAAGCACATGGCAAGTTCAGTCGCAGCAGAATACACACTTTGTTTGTGATACGAACACAGGAAAAAAAGTAACAAATGTAACGCAGCAACGCAAAAAGCTTGAACGTACATGGTTTCGGCCAAACGGCTCTTTTGATGACTTGTGTGTGTGTGAGAGAGAGAGAGAGAGTATAAAGCTACTACTTTTAGAAAAGGAAAATAAAAAAGGACATCGGAGGACATTGTATGAATGTTTTACTGTTGCTACTACTTGTACAACTCTTGCAAGCAGCTCTGTAGTATGAAGTGGTGATATGGTGGTGGCGATGGTGTTTTTCAAAGAAAGAAGTGCGAGAGACTCACTCACTCTCTTTTTGTGTGAGTGAGTGTGCGAGTTTGTGTAAATGTGAGACGGGTTTAATACGCTAAAAAGGATGAAAAGGATTTTATAATAATATGCATTGCTTCCAATGCCAGTGTGTGTGAGTGAGTGTGGTGACTAGAGAAAAGAAACCTATTTTTGGCTTCTCTCTCACTCTCACTACTACTTACTTTACTACTGCGTATGAGCACCAGTACAACCCTCATAACAACCAAAGTGTAAAAGAAGGGTTCTCGGTTCTCTTCTTCAGCCAAAAAACCAGCAAACAGCAACAGAGAAAGAAGAAGACGACGAAGAAGAGGAATTAAGCTGTAGTGGCAATAGCAGTGTGTGATGGTTGGTGATGGTATGGGGCTATGTAAGCAAGCAAGCTATCGCAGTCAGTTTTGTGCCAGGCTTGTTTAGTAGCAGGGGACTTATGTATTTTTTTTGCTACCATCACCTCCACCAATTTTCATGATATTCTGTTTCTTGTATCTCAACTCTCAAAAAGTGTTCAAAATGCTCTGCTGATATGTTTGTATGTATGTTTGTGTGTGTGTGTGTGTTTGTGACTACGTACATGTAAGTATGCATATGGTCTAGCAGTATTTTGGTCCCTCCGGTTGGATTTGGTATGTGTGTTTGCTTGCAGCAAATCAGCCAAGTTAAGTAGCACGTACTTTACTTTGTGTGAGTTCTCTTCTTCATATCATAACTATCTTCAAAGCAGGAAAACCCGGCTGGCTCCGTTAAAGGCACACAGATTCCACCGGGAAGGCTAGCGGTGAAGAGCACATTTTTATTTTTCTCCCGTTCTACACGACGAGGCTCTCTCTCATCTAATACCAATACTACTACTACTACATGACGATATATTCATGTCACCAAACTTTTCTTGACGCATTCTCTGAAAATATTTTGTGTGTGTTTACGTGTGGAAAGTTATTTTAGTCGGGTGCGTGTTTTTCTTGCTGTTGTTATCTTTGTTTGTATTTTCACTTAATTTTCCTGAAAGTGACAAGTGATTTAATTTTTGTTAAAAAAAATACTAAGATTCTTTTTCATTTTTTGCAAAAAAAAAAAATAACACAAAAAGAAGCAAGACAGAAAAAAAGTTTAATAGGAAACATTTAAATGGGTGGTTAGTGTGGCAGTAGTGGTAATGTTTTCCCTATTAAGCAGCTCCTGGTTCTGTGCCAGTAAAAGTGATCTGGAACTTGAAGAAAACTGAAGAAATACAGCAAGCTGTTACAACACACACACATACACACTTTGTCTTTTTCTACATTTTTTCTGCTTGTGAATCCCTTCGAGTGAAAGTGTGTAAGTTTGTGTAAGTTTTGAGTGTGTGCTTTTAATACCGTAAAAAAGGGAACACACTTGACATGGCTATTTTGTATTATAGCCGACATATTTAAATAACGACTGCCGGTTGAGAAGACTCAAGGAATATTATTATTATTAGGTATATGTGATATGTATTTCTGTTAAAATACGTCCCACTAAAAAAAGGAATTTTATCACGCAGACAAAAGGAGAGAAAAAAGTAAGTCAAGTCAGACAAAAAAAAATAGTTTAAAAAAATGTCCATGAAACCAAAATATACATGGAACAACATAACATGACATAACATAATATTGTCCCTATTATTATGCATGCATACATACATGTATTTTTACACATATATTATTATTACTATTACTCCTATTATTACTACTACACATTGCTTTTATTATATTATATTATGTGGTGGTATTACGGTGGTAGCAGCAGGACACAACATTTGGCCGTATAAAAAAACGTAATAAAAAATGGAAAGAATGGAAAAAATCGGTCACTCATAGTCAAAAAAGAGAGTTAGAGAGAATAGAGGAGGGAGAGAGAGAGACAGAGAGAGAGAATGAGAGTCGGAGGAGAATAATGGCTCGTTCAATATGCCCCAATAAAAAACGGCTGGTTATTATGTGCTGCTTTGCTTGATAGTATAAAAGAGAGAGAGAGAGAGAGACAGGGCAAGCGAGTAAAGCAATCCAAAAAATAGGATGATAGGTTGTTGGACACAGGATGGAATGGAGGAACAGGAACAAAGAGTCAAAGTAACATGTTAGCGTTTTTCTTCATTGAGAAAACCAGAGAGAAATGGAAGCGAACTCTCAGTAACTAAGTCAGTCAAACTAGAACCAGGTTATATATGTATATATTAATATTATTTCACAATTTCACTTGGACTTGTATTTTTTATAACACATATGTATATATGCATACCATGTTACATTTTTGGTGAAGGAGTTGCGGTAGCAGTGGTGTGGTGGTATTGCTGTATTGCTCCTACTCTCCTGTATCGTCATTGTCATCATCATCGTCGTCATTTTAAGTGTTGTATGTGCAGCAGCCCACAGTAGAGAAAGTAGCAGAATGCATTATATATAGCCCTTGTGGTATTTACGAGAGAGAGAGAGAGAGAGAAAAGGAGTAACAAGAGAGCTATTGTAAAACATTGTATTTTCTTTTATATGATCGTCATCATCATCATAGTCAACTCAATATCAATGCATTTGTCTGAATGCGCATGTAATGATACTTGTATTTTGTATCCAATTACTTCATATTACCATGTTCCATGTAGTGGTCCAACCTAAAAAAAACTTGTATACTTACATTCCTTTCCCTCCTTTGTTCTGGAAAAGTTGCAAAAGAAAGTGGTCTTGTAAAACATGACGATGAGGAAAAAAGACATCAAGTTAGGACGACGCTACCACCACGACCACGATGATGATGACATTATTATTTTTTGTTCTAAGAGGAGAGAAAAACGAAAGAAAAAGTATGGAAGAGCGCAGAGCAGGGATTTTTATCAGAGAGAGAGAGAGAAAGAAAAGAAAGAAAAAGAAAGAGAGAATGAAACAAAAGAATTTTTTATCTGAGAGTTGGGCTGAATGAGAAGAGTGGAATGATCCTGTGTATATCTGGTGGTGGTAGTGGTGATGATAGGGATATCCAAGCCAAAGTTGCAAGTATTTATATGAATTGGAACAGAAAAGTTAACACGGAGAAAAGGAGGAGAGATATGTGTGATTAGAGGATCAGCGAGAGTTGAGCCTTGCCATTTTCTTTTGCTTATTGCTTACATCCATCGATATCATTGAAACATATCGTATATATGTAGCATATATGCGTGTATGTATTTTTTAAAAAATATGAACTCTGAGCCAATATATTACATGTATATCTATAGGTCTGTATGTTTTTCAAATATTATTTCCAAAAAATGGAACAGCTTTTAACATTCAACTTCATTTTCATTCTTTAAAGTGTCATACGCAAGAGCAAAAAAAATTATAATAAGAATTTGCGGTTATTTTCTTTCAAAAGTCATTTTCAGATGTTCTTTATTTTGTTGCTTTAAAATCTCCATTTTCTTTAAAAAGAATTTTTTTCATTGATTTTTTTTACTCTATTAGAATTAGGTTGACTGTGTATCTATCTCTTTCTTTTGATATCTGCTACAATATGAATAGGTATGTATATGGTTGTTGTATACATTTCTTTTATTCTGGCTTGATTGAATTACTATTATTTTTGGTGCAATGCACTTTAAGCTTATTGCTGCTTATAAAATGAAAAACCAGAGAAAATCGAGCTACTATAAGAAAATCTGTATGATGCCATTTTTTAAAACTCATCTTGTCTGTATGTGAACGCTCTATATTATTCTTTGATACAAAAAAAGGACAAAACTTTCTCTCAGCTTCACTCTTCGATTTTTTTTTCCTTTTGTATTTTTAGAACATTTTATTTTCTTGTTTACTTTTTCTGCAACTGAAAAAAATGCTATCTCTCAAGTCAACTCACAGTCGTCTCTATATTATATATATTTCTTTCGCCATAACAAAATACAACTATAATACCCACCAACACTATTATCACCAAACACACATTATTATTTTTCCGCCCGTATTTTCCAATTTTTTTCTCTCAAATAAAAAAAATATCTTGCTCGAATGTGTTAGTGTGTCGGCAATGGTATAATAATATGTACCTAATATGTTGGTAGTGGTGGTGTCTTCACCAGTTGCCTGCAAAAATTTAGTAGAAAAATGTCAAGTTCCTTTGCTTTACAGTTGTTCTGCTGCTGCGGCTAGTACACTTTATTTCTCTTTTTTTATACTCCGGACAAGGATACGACTTTCTGGCGATGCAATTCTTCCCACTGATTCTTTTTTTCATATTATGATTATCACGGGTGGATGGTTATACACATCAAATGACATATTTTATTATAATTTTTCCAGACGTTATTTTTTCTTTTGCAAATATACAGTAGCAAAAAAAGTACAACGATGTGTGTGTGTGCGTTTCAATGTTTCTTATTACCAATACACTATCTTATTTTCTTTCAAATAGTGTTGGAGAAAAAAATATATAGGATGGGGAGCACCAGCACACAAAAGATTGTATTCTTTTTTATTCACTTTTCATTTGTGTAGTGAGTGGCATGGCATGGTTGGCGGGTGTAACGGGGATTTATGTGTATCACGAGAGAATTGGTAAATGACATATATTTTATTATAATTTTTCCAGACGTTATTTTTTCTTTTGCAAATATACAGTAGCAAAAAAAGTACAACGATGTGTGTGTGTGTGCGTTTCAATGTTTCTTATTGCCAATACACTATCTTATTTTCTTTCAAAGAGTTTTGGAGAAAAAGGATGGGGAGCACCAGCACACACAAGATTGTATTCTTTTTTATTCACTTTTCATTTGTGTAGTGAGTGGCATGGCATGGTTGGCGGGTGTAACGGGGATTTATGTGTATCACGAGAGAATTGGTAAACGAGAACGAAAACAATAGTTACAATTCACTATTTTTTTAACACTTCTTTCTTATATGCACATTGAATATCTAGGAACTGGAGCACATTTTGCATGTATGGTTGGGCAATAGTAACCGGAAAAAATAATATTTATGTATTTTACGTATGTGTGTGTGTAGCTGCGAAAAGTGTGGAGGAATTGCATACACTGTATTATAATAATAATAATATACATTGAAAGAGTTTAGCATAATAGAAGCATGGCTCAGTTGCTTTCTATTTTTTTCTCATCCGCTTTTTTCCCTTTCACTTTCGCTCACTCTGTTTTTTCTCAATAAAGTAGTAGCAGTGTAGCGGTGATGGTAGTGTAGTGTAAGCCACACTCAGTAAGTGAAGTGAAACGAAGCTAGTAGCAGCAAGTGCGTCAGCCAGCCAAGCTTAAAACAAAACTGGGGTTTCTCTATATTTTGTGCATCAATACGCAGACTAGACACTTGAAGAAAAAATATGGGGTATTATTATTTTTTGTTTCGAGATGTTGCTGGTATTGTTGTTGTTGATGATGATGGGAAAAGAAGAAAGGATGAATAAGATGAGTGCTTCGTTTGGTTGAAGGGTAATGCATGTATGTACCTATGTATATGAACGGATATGTATTTTATGTATAAGGAGCTTTATGTTGTTCATTGCGTAGAGGCTTTTCTACTTTCGCAAAGTAAATAGAAACTCAGGGAAGAAGAGTAAAATGACAATTTTCTTTCGCTTAACCCATTTCCACAGTTAGGATGAGACAGTGAATGTAAGCCAAAGGGACAAACAGATGATCCCAGATATATTTCTTGCCATCGTATATAGATATAGTGTGGTGCCATATTACACTTGGGTACGCATTATTATGGGCATATAAAAAGTATGGTAGGTAGCAAGGGGATTGAGGAGGAAAAACGTTTATTCTTGAAATAATAATAATAATATGGTGAAAGTGCATTTTCAGAGTGATGTGGAGACAAGTGAAAGTCGTAGGAAGGCAATTGAAAAAGCAAATCTGAATTTTCAGAGGAACAATAAGCGAAGAAAAGTGTTTTAGATTAGGGTAGTAGTAGTATAAGCTGCGTTTAAGTAAAGTTAACCTAGCCAGGCAGCTGCCATTTCTCGTTTATTCTGCATCTCACATACACACACACACACCCTGCTGGATGGCAGAATATTCAGGCAAGAGAGAGAGAGAGAGAGACGCAATAATAATATCAACAACAACAACAATGATCATGATGAGGATGAGGATGAAAAGCGCGACGACTACCAAGTGCCTTGTTGAAAGAGCCAAAAATCCATTATGATTGGTAAATGTAGGGTTGAGAATATTATAGGGAACGGATAATAGAAAAGGATATACATATTATTATATGGCTATTTATGAAAGAGGCATTTAATTCCTTCTTTTCTCTTCTTTTGGCACATGTGCCATTCTTGGCTCAACTTAAAAATAATCAACAACGCAGGACGACGACAACGACGACGACGAGGCACACGATGATGCAATATAAATATATAGCCATGTAATAAAAGTGTTTGGCTTGGATTATAGGACTCTCTGGTTTTTAAAACTACACCTACATAAATGGAAAATGCGTTGTTTTTTTGGGAGAAAATAATGCAATTGACTTAAGCCCAGCGGCGGTTTTAAGTGTGGCAAGAAAACAGGAAACTATTAAGGTGGAATCAGCGGAATCGTTCGATTTTTTTTAACGTCGAGTACCTGACTTGCGTGGTTGTTATTTTTTGCATTAATGCTGCATGCATAACTGTGTAACCGTAAGAAAATAATGATATCCCCCGCGGTGCTAGAGAGGAAAAGTAGGTAGCAAGAGCTTTCCATGTTTTTACTGTTGGTAGTGACTCAGACTATGTTTTCTGCTGACCTTTTTTACACTTTTCAAAAAAATAAACCGGAGACACCAGGAAATGTAAAGATTGCACATAAAATGGGTTCGCCATAAAATCTAGAGAAAAGGGGGCGGTGTGTTGGATGATGGGGACTCAACTAGGAGACAACACCCACTTTTTACCACCAGAGGACTTTCTCTGTCCCAATTTCTTGTCCTGTCCTGTTGATAATGCTCACGATGAAGATATAATCATACTAGTTTTTAACTATAGCGATGATAATGACAACGATTCTCTATACTCCTCCTCTTGTTGTTCCCAGAATAGAAAAACAAGCAGAGAGCTAAGAGTGTAGACCAAAAGAATTTTTATTTTGAAAACCAAAATTATGGGTCTGTAGAGTTAGTAGTCATCGTGCAGCAATAATAATAATAACGGGTTGTATGTGTGTGTGCTATCTTTTTTGCTGGAAGGAGGGGAACAGGGAATATATACAAATTCACACACAAAAACGAAGCTTTAACGACTTGAGAGAGCGAAGCAAAAGTAGAAAATAAAGTAGGAGTAGCTGTGTGTGAAAGGAAAGCGAAGGAAAAGGCTCATAATAATCAGAGTAAGAGGGAAAGTTTAGTTTAGTTTGGTTTTTATGTTGTAAATACATAAGATATTATGAACGAGGAAATGTAATAATAATAATAATAATAATAATAATAATAATAATCAACCCAAATAACGTTGAAGCTGCTACACTACTGCTTTAAGTTGGTGAAACGCATATAATCATAATCATCGACAACATCAGAAGACCAGAGAATACCACACAACTGCCTTGGCTTGCTTCACTTGACTTGAACACCGCTACTTTTCTCAAAAGGCAACAGAGCAAAGTGTGTGTAGATACCTATATCGTTCCAGAGAGTAGAGTAGGGTGGTGGTGAAAATATCGTCATCAACAACATAGTCTTCTGCTGCTTCCTCTTTCTCATCATCGTGTGTAGAGATGATCATCACTGTGATCATCTTTGGTTAGACCGGAATTTTTTCTTTTTTCCCATGCATACCAATAGTATATAAGTATACATATATACATACTAGTTGTAATACATAGAAACATCTCATATCTTGCATCTATCACAACCACCAACACCAACCCTACTCACTGAACACTAATAGCGTTTTTTTTCAAAAGAGGTAGTATAAGTGAAAGTGAACGAGAAGAAATAGCAGGGTGAAAGCAAGGAGAAAGTGGAAGAGAAAAGCAGATACGAAGATGATGATGAGCATTGTTGCATTGTGGTTGAGTTGCCGATTATCATGATGGTGACGGGAAAAACGACAATGATTTTGGTTTTAACATTCATGTTATCCTACAACTTCTACTTTATAGTATACAAAGACAACTGAAAGAGAAAGCTGACTTTCCCAAAGTAACATTGTGTAGCATAATAATAATAGCATAGTAGTATACAATGTAGTAGTACCACTGCAGGATGATAGTGTGTAAGTATGCGGTAATAAAAATGAAACACTTTTTTTTGGAACCTTTTCCTCTTTTTTCTTGTCTTTTAGATATTTCGCCTTCTTCTCTCCAGTCTCTACAAACTACATATTATTATACACATCCAGCAGCTGTGTGTAGGGAGCAGTCCAGTATCGTCGTCGTTTGCGTTTGTGGTCTGTATACTTACATCCGTAGTTTTTACAGAGACAGGAACCGAATTACAAGAATCATCAACATAATCCTGTGGGAAAAAGTGAAAAAGCAGCAGAAGAGAGGAAAAAAATTTATATAGCGAATCATCAGACTTACTACATATGTATATGTATGTATACATGCTGGTGAACGAATGAATGAAATCAGGGAAATAACAGAAGGGAGGACGGGATGAGAAGGCCAAGCCACCATTAAATGTAATGATAATGACAGGCAAACAAGCAGCAGCACAGAGGCAAAAAATATTCTAGTACAGAAGCATCAGTGTGTGTTTGTAACATAACCCTTCTCTCTCTCTCTCTCTTGACTGCTGGCTCCATCCTGTAAAAAAAGATCTTCTCTTTAACTCCTCACCACTACTCCACTACTACTGAGCCATAGTTAAAAATATATTATATTACTATACCGCAATATATACGACTACTACTATATATACTTATTTCTCTTGAAAAACGAAAAGACTTTCAAAAAAAAGTATTATTACTAGAAGGAGTCTTTGGAAAGAGAAAGCGCACAAGGATAAAGTAGCAAAGTGAAAGGGAATATATCTGTGTATGTGTGTGGTGATTAATTACATTGCATTACACAGTGATTTGGATCCTTCTCAACTTTTCATCAAGCACCCACACCCACACGCAGACAAACACAAGCCTTTGGAACTATTGCTTTACTCAACACTACTACTACTATATTACTATACATATCCACTTATATATCCACTACTTGATGAAAAAACAAGCATCATCTTGAAGAAGGAAAATGAGTACTTTTGGAATGACTGTATAATAATATGAGGGCTTTATATATCAAACACTTTGGAAGTGTAAAGGAGAAAAGTCGTGTAAAAACTACTTATTTGTAAGTAAGCACAAAAAGGAAGTAAGAACAAAGAGAAAATCGGTGTTTCTGGCTCTCTCTTTCTGTGTACGTGTATGAGTGTGTGTTGTTATTAGTCAAACTCTAAAAAATAGAGAGAAAAGTGAAAAACAGTCGCGGTATAGCAGCATCAACAGCAGCAAAGGAGTCTCTTCAACAGTCTTTCATTCTTCTTTTTCTTCTTAGGCATCGTCGTCGCCATCCTACTCCCATCATCAGCATCAGAAGCAGGAGCAGGAGCAACATCAAAAAATAAACTTTTCGCTTTTATTCTTGAAAATAGAGAGAGGGGAAGAAGATGAAGAACAGTTAGCCATTCTTAACAACATCATCTTTCTCCAACAGACAGAAAGATTATATATGTTCTTCCAGAAATTTTCCCCGGGAATAAAGACACTTTACAGAAATTTTATGCATTGACACTTTCTCTTTTATATGTGAAAAGTAAGGATCATACACACACTTTTGGAAAGTTATATATATGCATATATACATATATATTATTAGGCATATTTACTCGGAAAAGGTATAAAGTAATTTGAGTTATGGAGAGAAAGTGAAAAACTCTTATTAACTTTCACTCATCAGCTCCTACAAAACTACAGGCAGCACCGACGACGACGTCGTCTCTCGGCAAGTTTTAAAAGAAAAAAAGACGCTTTCAGTATAAAAAAAGGAATAAAAAACAATAGTAAAAACTCTGTAATTTATTACAGGCTCATCGTCACGGTAGTAGTTGTCGACATCCGGTATTGTAATCAGCATCATCATCTCTCTCTCTCTCTTTTCTCTCTGTGCGAAGAAAAGTTCACAAATAGCAGCATAGCAAAGTCTTATTCCTTCCCCCGTCTTTTTTTGCTGACTGATTGAGTATTTATTTGAGTGTAACGGACTGTTTCATCAGCTCTCTGACTGATCACTCTATCATCCCAATTTGACATCACAAACGAATAAATATACTACTGTCGCCGCCTCTGCTCTTCAACTAATTTTTTATTTTACTTTTTCTCCAATTTCATTTGAATCAAAGGGATACAGTCTATAATCAACGAAACAATTTTCAACTTCCATACTAGAATCGTCTCAAGTCGGAACTTGTATACCTACACCCCCTTAGCAAAGCAGATGATGATATTTAAAAAAGTTAAAAATGTTTAATGCATTTTCAAAGGATTAGTTTCAAATGAAAAAGAATTAGTTTATCTTTGCTGAAAGGCAGACATTTTTTTATGTAAAAAAAATTCTACTTCAATTTCCATTTTGGGAGCTCTTTACTACAAATTATGCCATGAAACAGCATTAAAGATTAAATTAAAATGTTTTCTCATCCAAGAATCTGTCTGAGCTGAAGTAGACATCCTCGTCGTCGTCGTCATCATCATCATCCCCGCGCCAAATATCAAAATAACTCTACCAACATCTACCTACATGTATCATATATATCTTATGCTTTCTCCCAGCAACAGCCACAATACATCCTGGTCACATGAACGCACCTATGTACTCCCATATATTATTCCAGTTTAAATAATGCACAAAGTGCAGTGCACTTTATTCTCTGGTCTAAAGACTCAAACGACTACGATTAATCCAGAGGGAACTCTAACAACCTTCTACAAAGCCAGAGGAAAGATCATATAGATGTTGCATAATAGCAACATAAAAAATTAAAGACGCTTTTTGAAAATGCACCAGATAAAAATTAAATATGTACAATATGCCTACATACAATTGAAGTGACATAATAAGATATGTTTTTTGTGTGTGTGTGTGTGTAGTAATGTTACATAAGCACACACTACAGTATGGTATATGATAGTATTAGTAATAATGTCCATATGCCCTTTGTCACGGATTAGGTTTGCATCCT